>PVJA010029746.1:0-26377 GCA_004027025.1 Myocastor coypus
TTTTTTTTTTTTTTTTTTTTTTTTTTTTTTTTTTTTTTTTTTTTTTTTTTTTTTTTTTTTGCAGGACTGGAGTTCAAACTCACAACCTTACACTTGTCAGGCAGGTGTTTGTGCCACGGAGCTATCTTCCCAGCCCCTTGTTTCTGCCATTTTTACTCTTTAAAATAAAAAATACAAAATCAAAAGTTTTTCCTGGAAAAACAAGTAACAGCTTCCCACAAGGAGAGTAAGGAGAAAGTCTAAGGAATTTCAGAATCTAACATGGCATTAACCTGTTGTTTCATATCTTGAACAGCCATCAAGATATTAGCAGAAGGATCCAAAGTTTATATACATTTGCCTTTTATAATTATACAAGTAACTCTTTGTGTTGTTGTTATGATGTTTAATGCCATCCAAAGATGGTATTTTGAGCCAGGCATGGTGGTACATGCCTGTAATCCCAGCACTTGGGATATTGAGGAAGGAGGATCAGTGTGAGTTTGAGACTAGCCTGGGCTACAAAAGTGAGCTGAAGGCCAACCTGAACTGCATAGTGAGACCCTCTTTCAAACACACACACACACACACACACACAATCAAAGATGGTATTTTGGAAGATGGCTTAGTTCATTGCTTTTACTTTTTTATTCAGGAACAGTTATAGTGTTGAGACCTGCCTAGTAGAGCTGGTCAAGGCCTCAGTGTGTTTCATGACATCTTTTAACCTTAAGTATTGTTGTTAGGGGTTTACATGGGAAAACAATATCATACAGTACATTTAATTATAAGATTATTTCATAATAGTCATCCAAAAAGTCATATACAACCAGAGTGAAGGAAATCTGTCCACACACTAAACACCAAAGAATCCAGCTGACGGCCTGGATCACACAATTATGTCCTGCAGTCCAGCTAAAGAACTAGCATGCATAACAATGCCCCCATGAGTACAACTGGAGACCTAGAGCCCATGACAATGCCTGGTGCAGGCCTGTTTCATGGATCTGTGCTGGGAAGGCCCAAAGGTCAGTGGTGCAAGCTAGAAAATCTGTCCCAGCAGTCTGAGGGATCTGCACTGGAACAAAGAAATGATGCTCAAAGTAAGAACCAGACCTCCCCACAAAAGTACCACAGCCATCCTCAGCAACAATGAGGTCCCAAGCTCCTCCAGCAATGAGAACAGCTAAGTTCCCATTAGAAAATTAAACATGATAGGCTTCTCTGGGAGACTGAGAAGTGTACCATATTCCCCTCTGGAGCTTCCCTAATGTGAGCCACAGCCATTCTCAGTGACAGTACAGTTCCAAGCTCCTTTAATGATAAGAACAGCTGAGTTCATCAGGAAAGCCAGCATGATAGGCTCCTCCAGTAAAACTAACAGCTTCCTCTAGCTTCCAGTAGTTTCTAAACTTCTTCAGTCACATGAGCTTGCCACACCCAGCTGGTTCAGTTCTACTGGGTGTTACCTGTTGACCACCAGTAGTCAATCCAACACACTAGGGAAGAGACAAAGACCAAAGCCTAATTATGAAACCAGTGAAACACACTTGTAAACCATTGATGTCATAAGTGAGGTAAGTTTGCAGATTTGTCGGTACTTTTGACACATGTGCCTTGTAACCATAGAAGTCCCAGTATACATTTCCTTATTCATCTAGAGGGTGCCCAAGACCACAATTGATTCCATAAGACCAATGAGCACCACATGGGCTTCCCCTCTAATTCTAGGGTGATTAAGCCAGTCTTTAACCTATAAAGTTGTGGTGTTTATCTACTGCTCAGAGGATGAGTACCCTACATGTTTAGTAGAGTTAGGCCAATGAGAATAAGAGGAATTTTTGCTGTCAACATAAAGGAGGCCCCTTGGGGCCTGGTGGGATGGCTCAGTGGTCTAAAGCGCCTGCTTAGGAAAGCTTGGGCGACTGCAGGGACCGCGGTTCGATCCCCGGCACCACATGCTGCGCCAGCCCTGCCCTCGGGGTGGGCTGAGCCGGTCATAAAAATGAGTGAATAAACAAATAAAGGTGCTGAAACAAGAAAAAATAAATAAATAAATAAATAAATAAATAATTAAAAAAAAAAAACCATAAAGGAGGCCCCTTTACTAAGTTTCCCCTGAGTTAAAGTTAACTATATACAATCATCATCAGAAAATATTGACTCCCTATCTTTATTGAGTTGTAAAGCCCCTGTCAGAGCTGAGTTCTATCCGTTGGACCCTAGTGCCAGGGACAAGTGAGAACCATTCAAGTGTCTGATGTAAAGTCACTACCTTTCTTGTCCCATTTTCCATGAAGAAACTGCTGTCATAGAAAGGGTAAACTCAATGCCAGTGAGGTGTGTGTTTAACTAGTCTTCTTCTGGCTGCATACTTATGGAGAATTGCCTATTTGAAATCATGTCTTTCAGCCTCAATTTCTTCCCTTTCTGGTAGAAAGGTGGCAAGGTTTAAGGTAGAACATATCTTTATAGAAATAGAACCTAGTATTTAAGAAGTGAATTGTCCAGTAGTCACAGGCTTCCTTTGGAAGAAAGAAATCTTACTACATTTTGAGGTTTAGATATAATAAGATCTTTGTCTAGAGACAGCTTGGATGCTTCTAGCACCAAGAGAACTGTAGCAGCCACAGATGTAAGGCACTTAGGCCATCTCTTTGGTTCAGGGTTTAATTTATGACTCAGATACCTTACAGGCTGTTGAGCAAATTCCTGATCCTGTGTAAGCATTCCCCAAACTATGGCTCTTTTTAACCTGTAAGAGTAGAATAGTCTCCAGTTCTTAAGGATACATGCCAAAGGAGTAAGGGATTTGATATTGATTTTCCCCTTTAAAATGCAAGCAAAACAATTGGCATTCCTTTAAGTTCTACTTGATTTTTTATATCCCCAATAAATCCTCTGGGATGACTTGGTCCAGGTTAGTGGCCGTCTTCTGGAGAGTAGAAGATGGGTTTGGGTTGGGCTAGTCATCCGTACCAGCTTGAGGCTCTATCTTCCTCAGGAACTCAAATTGTTAACTCTAGCAGGTATTCATAAAAGTACAAGTTACAATTGATCTCAGCTCTAATAGTCATGCTTAAAGAAGGAAGCAGTGCTTAGCACTAAATCACTCCTTAATAGTTCCTTGAAACAGAGTGAAAATACCAAAGATAAAATTAGAAGTAGTTAAAGTGCTTCTTATCCTGTAAATGAGATCATCTTGAAAAATAGATAAAGTTTTTTTTTTTTTTTTTTTTTTTTTTTTTTTTTTAAATAGATAAAGTTAAATAAGGTCTTGGGAGAAAAAAAACCTCACCCTGGGCAATAAGGTAAAGAAGCCTCCAAAAAATTCATGTTATCTACTTAGTCATATAGGCAATATTCCTTAGCAGTAAGACAAGACTATCCTTTATTAAAGTCTACCAAAAATTTTTATGCTTCTGAATCTCACAGGTTAGACTTACACATCACTTAGCAATCAAAATTCACATCGTAGTAAAGGTACATTTATCAGTCTTTTAAAAAATGAAGAAGACAAAGGTTGATTAAAATCTGTTTCTTGGGGGCTGTAAATGTAGCTTAATGGTAGAGTTCTTGCCTACATGCACACAAGGCCCTGGGTCTAATCTCCAGCATCACACACACACACACACACACACACACACCTTTTTTCTTAGCCTATAAAGGTACAGTTGTAGATCTTTATCTATTTTCTATGAAAGGCAAATAGTTGTTACCAGCTGCCTCAGCCAAGAAGGGGTATCCTAAGTATAAAACCAACGTAAAGTTAACTTCCATTGAATTCTAGAAAATCTTAAGGGAAATTTTTATGCTGTTATCTGATTGGACTGTTGGGTCTCAGTTTCCAATAAAAAACCTTTGGGTATCCACCAGCGTCACTCTAATCATGACCTCTCAGTTGTCTTCTCAGCTTTCATTGCTCCATGCAACCAGAGATCTGTTTCCTGGGTGGAGTCCAGTTGGATTCAACATTCCATTGGCCATTGGCTTCAGTGGGGATTCACAGAAGGTTCTGGGGAGCTTATCCTCTCCTTTAAGCTTGGCAGCTACTGTGAGAGCCTTTAAATAGCCAGCAGAGTGAATGCTGTTTGTTAAAATTCTATAAAGTATAGATAAAAGCCCAGGCATTCCTTATTTAAGATTATTTTCCTATTTTCAGCATTAATAAACACTCATTTCCTATGAGCTCCACTTAAAGATTTGTAGTTGTTTGATAGGAGGGTGTTATGGTTTGTGTCTAGTTGTCCCCCTGATGCAGGAAGAAAAAACTGATCTGGGGTGGATGATTTCCAATAGAGAACCACCAAATGATATTGGGAAAACTGATCCCCGACCTGAAAAATGTTATGGGTTCTCAAACAGAGGCCAGACCAGAGTCCAAATTAGAATTTAAATCTGAGCCTTCAGAACTGAGCTCGGGGCCTTCCTGACTTCAACTCATGCAGGAGAGAAGACAGAGAAGCGCCCGGAACAACAGAGTACAGGGTTTTTATACAGAAACTATTTTCCACTTAGCACGTACTGATTTTTGAAATTAATCATTTGTAACCTACCAATGCACACAGGCACAATTTACAAATTAACTAGACAATAGATTGAGCACAAGGTCTAAATGAACTTCCTCCGACCTTTAGCAGAATGAAATCATTAACTACATTCCTATATGGATCAACAGGTAGTCAGGTCTACACTTCATTATCACCTATAGGGGCTGACTTCCTTAGGTGCACACACATCAACATGAATTACCCTAGCTTAGGCTATCACAATTGGTACATTCTAATTTAAGGTCATTTACCTTTGGTCTTCACAACTACAATGCTCTATTTATTAAGAAAAGTTATAAAAGGAACTCATCAGTCTTAGGAGGAATTTCCCAGACCATGAGGGCTTAAAGTTTTAATTTTTAAACTACTAAGCAGTCTTGTGTACCCTATTACTAATTCAAAAAGAAGCTACCTCAGTGAGTCTGAAACCTAAGTAACCCATCACAAAGAGTACCTGGGACGAATTCGTGTTCTATAAAACTGAAGAATGAGTTTTAGGAACAAACAGAGGTAATGAGCAGAACATATTTATTGAGGGAAAGAAAGCTCCTGTCTGAGAGAGGGACAGGAAGCGGGGTCCCAAGTGGGTGTCCCCCGGGAAGCTGTCTCTTCCAGGGATTTTTATAGAGGAGAAGAAATGGAAACTCGCTTAGGTGGGTATGGCATGGGACAAAACTGTGGTCAACCAATGGGATAACAAGTACCATTGCTCAGATAAAATTGATCAACATCGGGATCCCATGAGTAGGCAAGTCATGCAGCAAGCAGGCAAGAACACCACCTACTGAGCTTGGGCTCCTGACTCTTTCTAGGGTCTTTTAAGGTGATTGATATTTATTTAGCATATCAATCCCTGAAGCCCACCCTTAAGGAAGTATATAGTTGCTTCTGTTTACTCTTGTCTTGAGATCTGGCCCATGGCAGAGGAGTGTCTGTCTGTAGTTGGAAAGTCACCTTGTCTTCCATGTCCTCCTTGAGGGCCTGGCCCTGTCTGACTGCCTATAATATTTCTATCGAATTCAGCTGCCTACAATACCCCTAAAGCCTCGTGGAGTCCTGGAGCAGGGACTTCTAGAGTTTTAGGCTAGCTCATGATCCATTGGGATTATGTGTCTTAGTACTGCTGGGATTATGGGTGTGTGTGTACCTTCTCAGCCTGGGGCAATAACCAGAATGTATAATAAGAGAGACAGAGAAACAGACTCTCACTCTCTGTTGTCTCTGTTGCCCTGATTAGTTGGTTGCCTCTGTCACCATTGTTGCTGTTCCGCCGCCATGAACTGCTGCTCTCTGCCATGTGCCAGTCAGCCTTGGATCCAGCCGAGTATGGACTGAAACCTCCAGGAACTGTGAGCTAAATGAACCTTTTCTTCCTTGATTTTGGGTGTCAGGTATTTGTCCCAGCAACGAGAGAAGAGTAACTAAGACAGAGAGAAAGTTTCCTCACTTTCTAATCTTACATGCTTCCAAAAATGGAAAGTACAAAATGGCAGGGAATGATCAGAAATGAGATTAGAAAAGGAGCCTTTTCTTCTCACGTTCACAGTGAGTCATCCAGACAACTTGCCCATGAGTCAGCACTCTCAGCCTGGAAGGGCCAGGATGGGGAACCTCAAGAGCCAAGGTCACCTCTTCACCCATGGAAGATCAGATCAGAAAGGAAAGAGGCAGGACAGGCTTGACCTTTCCTCTAGAGTGTCAGAGAGAATCAGACCAGCCTATCTCAATGAAACCTGACTTCCCATGTCATAAGAACACCTGTGGCGTAAGGCCTTTTAACTAGGCATTGAGGTCCCATGATTTCTTATTAAGCACGTATATTTTCTAAATATAAACTAGATTTCATTCAAACTTATTTTACAGAATTTTGTATCAAAGTTCACTATGGGGTATTCTAACATTATTCTTCCTAGTGCTGTTGCCTAACAAGTCTAGCAAGTCAAACAAGAAACACTGGTAAACTCAGCAACTAAATCCAAATGTAGGCTATATAAAACAGGAATATAATGTCCCATCAAAGAAACATCATAATTTTTCCATGTTCTAAGCTTAAATTTATAAGGCATACATAATCGACAAAGACAAGGTGTAAAATTTCAGAGCCTATGAAATTTACAAAGACAAGAAAATTCAAGGTGTAAGCAACTGACAAACAAGGATAACTATTTTTTTTTTAATTACCCAAGTGAATCACAATCCAGAATCTGTGGAACAAAAGCAAATTCTTACTTTCCTCATATTATCTCACTGGGGCCTCCAAATGATATAGGGAATATGATACATGACTTCAAAATAATCCAAATAACATAAGGGAAATGTAATTCCCAATCTGATAGATGTCTGAAACACCAAATTCATGTTTTTTGTACAATCAAAGAATGAATTCCAGTGACAACAGAGAATAAGAACATGAAGTGTTTATTGAAAAAAAAAAAAAAAAAAGCTTCTAAGAGACATCAGGGTGGGTCCCAAGTGGTTGGCCCAAGGAGCCTATTTCTCAGGAGACTATTATACAGTAAAGCCATGAGGTAAGGTAGCAAAAACTAACATCAACTGATAAGATTGCAAGTGTAGCTGCTTAGGTAACATTGATCCAATAGGAAATCACAGGATATGAGGTGGAACAAAACTATGGTCAACCAATAAGATTATGAATGCAGTCACTTGAGTAATACTGACTAAATAGGGATCAAATGGAGGAAACAAGACACAAATCAAGTGTATAGGAAACAAACAAGGACTTTTCCTGGAAGGAAGAGGCCAGGGAGATTTTGGTGCCCCACCCAAAGTGATTGATGCCTATTTAGGATATTAATCACTACTGTTCATCCCTAGGGGAAGTATGTGGGTGTAGTCACTTCTCTTTGTCCTGAGGCCTGAGCCTCCAGGAACTTACTTCTAGCCACAGTTTCTTCTGCGCTGACCTCTGGAGGGACCAGCCTTGTCTGATTGTCTATAATATTTTTTTAAGGTTTTTTAAAAATTTTCTTAAAGAGAATAAAAAATATCAAAAACATTAGAAATGATACAGAATTTCACTAAAAGAAATAAGAGGAAATCAACAGTGTTTGTTAAACTGCATAATGCTGCCTTCCAATTAGTTGTTTAGATTACCAGATATAAGCATGCAAAATTGGTAGAAACAAAAGTTATATGAATCTAAAAAGGAGAAGCAAACAATTTAAGCATTAACTGCTCCTGCCGGGCGTGGTGGCTCACGCCTGTAATCCCAGCACTTGGGAGGCTGAGGCAGGAGGATCGCTGCGAGTTCGAGACCAGGCTGGGCTACAAAAGTGAGCTCAAAGCCAGCCTGAACTGCACAGTGAGACCCTGTCTCAAAAAAAAAAAAAAAAAAAAAAAAAAAAAAAAAAAAAAAAAAAAAAAAAAAAAAAAAAAAAAAAAAAAAAAAAAAAAAAAAAAAAGCCAAAAAAAAAAAGCCAAAAAAAAAAAAAGCATTAACTGCTCCTTTCAATACAACAGCAGAAATTAGCAGTACAACTATCCAAGCTATTGTGTATATAATGCATAAATTTATCTTTTTCCATTTCTTTCTTCTTTTTATCCTTTTCCTCATCCTAGTTGTTCCTTCCCTTTGAACAGATTCTTTCCCTTTCATAGTATCTATTTATTTTGCATTTCTTGAACGATCCTTCAGATTTTATTTACTCTTTCAGGTTCATATACTAGTGAGACAATATGATGCTTGCACATGTGCTTCTGACTGATTCACTCATGAGTGTAGTCTCTAGTTGCAGCTACTTACATATAAAAGCCTCAAATTTATGTTTTTATACCTGAGTAATACTCCATTTTGTAAGAATAGCACATCTTTTTATCTATTCCTCAGTTGATAGATATTTGGATTGTTTCCAATACTTAGCTATGATAAATTTCAGTGTTATAAACATGGGTACACATGCATCACTGTGGTACGATGTTTTCAGTTCTTCTGGAAACATACCGAGGAGGGGAATAGTTTGGTTTCTTCTCCTTTGTTTGATTGGAATGGGATCTCCAATCCTAGTGTTTTGAGGACTCTTCACTCTGATTTTTACAGTGATTGTGTCAGTCTAAATTACCAAGAGTGGAGGAGGGTTTCTTTGCCCCCACAGCCCTCCAGCACTTGTTATTGGCTGACTTCTTGATGTTAGCCATTCTTTCTGGGGTGAAATGGAATGTCAGTGTTATTTTAATTTGCATTTCTTGAATGACCAATGGTATTGAACGTTTTTTTTTCATATTTTTATTTGCTATTTGTATTTCTTCCTCTCAGAGGTGTATATTCATCTCAGATGTCCATTTTTGAATTGGATCTTTGAATCTGAGGGGACTGAAATTTTGAAAATTATATGTTCCAATCTAAGTCCTTCATCTAGGGGACAGTTGGATACCCCCCCACTCCCACACTTTGCTGTTTTCTTTTCACTCTGTTGGTGATGTCTTTTGACACATAAAACTTTTGGAAGAGATCCAGTTTTGATTCTTTGAAGAAATTCCCATGCAGTTTGCATTTTTTATGAGCTCTCTACCTACCCTTATGTCTTCAAATTTTCTGCCTAATTTTTCCTCTGGTAGAGTTAGTGTTTCTGTGTTAATATTTAAGTATTTGATTCATTTTGACATTAGCTTAGTGCATGGCGATTGCCTGTAATATTTCTACCTAATTTAGTTGTCTAGAATACAGCTACCAGAGAGAATTAGACCATCCCTGGAAAGACAAATGATTAAAGAATAAAGTGGTATTTCTTGGTTAGTAAAAGAAAGGAGCAGCTCAACAAAGAAAATGTTAGTTAAAATATTTTACTCTGAAACTTCTGCAACTTCATTACAGGGGAAATCTGCTTTGGTTCTATAAACTTGATAAAGTAACCCAAATTAATTAGTAGTTGCCTCTCTGGAACCTTCCAAGTTTGCATCAGAATGAAAAGCAGAAACTAATTTTCCTCTTCAGTAGTGCTCAAACCTTGGACAACTGGGTCTTGATATATATATATATATATACATATATATAAATAGCTTATGAAAAGTGATTGTGTGGTTTTCTGGAGGACAGTAGTAGGATTGAACTGAGCTATATTCCCACTCTTTCCTTATTTTTAATTTTGAGACAAAGTCTTGTTAAGTCATTAAACTGCCAAGGCTGAGCTTGAACTTGCAATCCTCTTGACTCAGACTTCCACAGTGCTGGGATTATATGTATGAACCAGCATATATGATTTGAATCTTAATTCTTACAGAGTCACCCAGGTAAGATATATCAAGCAAACAAATGAAAAGGGTAGGATTTTTTTTTTTTAAATCAGGAGTTGTAGTTTATATCTCAAGAGCCTCTGGTGCTCATAAAGCATGGACTTGGGAAGAGAACTGGACCATGCACTGGACCAAGTCATGTAGCTGACTTGTTAGCAAGTGGGTGTGGCTGTGGAGGTAGGGAGGTCACAGGACCATGACTCAAAGGGGTCACCCCATCCTCCTCCCAGGCTGCTCCTTTAGCTCTCTCCACTGAGACATGAGCAGCTTTCCTCTGCCTAGACCTTCCCACTGTACTGCTTCTGTGTTTAAGCCAGCTGGCCAGGGACTGCAACTTCTGAACTGTAAGGCAAAATGAAATCTCTCCTCTGCTCCTTTAAATTGCAAGTGTCAGGTATTTTGTGCTAGTGACCAGAAAATAACTAAGATTTGGAAATATTTTCTCCTTTTTCCTTACCTTTGTTGAAAAGCAGTAATCTTTAAGTTAGGGGTCTAGTATTAGGAAGTGATGTTAAAATACTGGCACATTAAGCTGTGAATTTGATTTCCAGCATAGCATAGTAAAACAAAACAAAATAAAAGGCCAGGTGTTTCATGTGGATCTTTGAATGAGAAAAAGTGTGTACATTAGAGTCCTAGTGATTCAATAAGTGGAGCTTGTAGAAGCAGCCTTCAAGGTGTTGCAGGGGAGTCCCACCCTTGCAGTCTTCTCCACAGTGAGCAAAGCTGCCTTGCTTAACCAGCAAAGGTACTGTGGGAAAGACAGTATGAATTTTGAAGCTAAATCATGGCTTCTACCTTCTTCTCTCTTGTATGTTTGCTTTATTTATTTAATATTTATTTTTTGAGACAGGGTCTCACTATGCAGTTCAGGCTGGCCTTGAGCTCACTTTGGTAGCCCAGGTTGATCTTGAACTTGCACTGACCCTCCTGCCTCAGCCTCCCAAGTGCCGGGATCACAGGTGTGTGCCACCACGCCCAGCTTATGTTTGCTTTAGAGAAAGCCAGCTGACACATCACAGTGACACTTAAGCAGCCCTATAGAGAAGGTCCCTACCAATGCCCCTGTGAACAAGCCTTCTTAGAAGTAGGGCTTTAGCATGTAGACAACTTGTCATCATGGAATATCTTGACTGCAAGCATAGAAGACCATGAGGTAATTCATCCCTAGATTCCTGACCTGTTCCTTTTGCAACAGCTAAAAGCTAAAAAGTGCTAATTGGTAAGTCACTAAATTTGAAATAATTTAATACTGTAGTGAGAGATGTCAAACTCTTTGTTTCCTCTCCAAGAAATACTACTGATGGTGGGGCTGGGGAGATAGCTCAGTAGAATAAGCACTTGCCTGGCAAGCACAAGGGCCTGAGTTCAATCCCTTGCTTAAAAAAAAAAAAAAAAAGAAAAGAAAGAAAGAAAATAAAAACTAATGACAAAATAAACCCATAATGCCCATAAGCCATTTACAAAGTCAATGGAAATTTGGAAACTTTGTTCAAAGAATTTGCCAGAAAGTGTCCATCTCAAAAGAAGAGTCCCTGATCCTTGACTACCTGGGAGCCTGTTAGAAACGCAGAATCTCAAACTCCACCTTAGACCTAAGGTGGAGGCTGCATTTTGATGAGATTCCTCCATGCCATGTAAGTTTATTAAGGTTTGAGGAAAGCCCCTGAGCTATTTGGCTCAATGTATCAACAACAAAAAGTCAGGAAGCTCACCCTTTGGCAAATTCTGAGTTAATTCCCTTGTTTGAGGCTGTAGAGGTGCAGGTCTTATCTGGGGCTTCCTTTGAAATTGTCTGTGGCATCCCCTGAACAAGCACCTAGTTCTGGTCTTAACAGACTCCATTTTTTTCTCTCTCACCTTCTCTCATTCTAGCTCATTTCTCAAGGCAGCTCAACGCCAATCCAGGTCTAGTGAACCTTGCCGGATCATGCCATAATGGACACTGAGGATAATACCTCTAGTCTTCAGTCAGAAGCTGTCATCTCATGACTGACCCACATTGCACCCTGCAGTAGCTGAGATAATGGTCATCCAGACCAAACTTGACAACACTGCTTGCCTACACGTATTTCTTGCTCTGGGCTCTAGAACTTTCCCTATATAATCTTAGAGCTTATTGTCAGCACCCAAGGTAGGGCTGAGGTTGTAATGACCCCGGTTCCTCCTAGTCTGGACACACTCAATATCTCTCACACTCCATTGAACTCTGGAGGCAGACTGGGAGAACCTGGCCTGTTGGGTCAGGCCTCTGGCCTTGCACTCTGTAACAGGCCTGATAGACCACAGGATTTTCTTCTCAGAAGCAAATGCTTTCCCAAGACTTAGCTCATTCCGAGGAAAACGATTATGCCTTTCACCTTAGAGGTCAGTTTGGAATCTCTGTGTGAAGGCCGACTAGGGGCTGACAATCTGAGGCATCACCTTGTCAGATTGGGACCAGTTTTGCACTTCCTCTTTCTCCCAAGGCAAAACCAAGATAGCTAATGCTTCTCGCATACCTTTGGAAACCATGTTTTTATTGATGACCAGCCATTTCAGAATAGGATTTCTCGCGTAATAGTCTTCACAGATGAAGGTCCCACGTTCCCGGGAACATGGGCAGGAGAGGAAAGATCTGTGCCTGCAGCAGGTGGCGGACTCTTAATAAATACTTGTCGATGAACTAAATCTTCAAACTCAGTAATTCCTGCCTGTTCATTCGCTTCCTGAACCTGCCACGTTAATGAGTCTGTAGTGGACAGCGCGAAGGTTGTTTTCTCAAAGGATTTTTAAATAAAGGAACAAATCTTTTTATTTTAACGAGAAATCCTGTGCCTAACGTCGGTGCGGCGCTCGCTTCCCGGCCCCGACTCCTCATCCGGGCGGATGGAGGATGCGCTCCCTGCCCTTGAATCTCCTTCCTTTGTATTTTCGCTCCAGCCAGCGCGTGCACGTCCCCGGCGGAGCGCGCGCTGCGGCTGCGCCCTGACGCGCCGGGCTCGGGTCTGGCGGCCTCTGCTGGGAGGAGCCACCCCGTCGCAGCCCCGCGCCCCGCCGCAGCCCGTGCCCCCGGCCTCCCCTTCCCTCCCGCTCGCGGAGGTTTCGGCTCCCGGGGCGCAGGAAGCCCTCCGGCCCTGACAGCCGCAGGCGGGCGAGAGTGGGCGTGGGCGTGGGTGCGGGTGGGCGGCGGGCCGGGGCCCTCCGCCTCCGCCTCCGCCTCCTCGGGCGCTGCGCTCCGGGCCGGGCGGTTCCGGGCCAGCCCCGGGCGGCCCCGCGCCGCGGTTGCGGGCGGGCGGGCGGGCGGCGAGGCGGGGCCAGGTGGAGGCGGCGCCTCGGGGGGCGTGGGGCTCGGCCGGCGGGAGCTGCGCGGACAATGAGGCGGACGGCGGGAGGCTGCGGCCGCCCTTAGCCGCGGGGTGGCTCCACCTGCGAGCGGGCGAGCGGGCCGGGATGTGAGGCCGCGTCCGCCGAGCGCCGCCACCAGCGCCGCGATGGCCAGCGCCAGGAGCATCGAGCTGGAGCACTTCGAGGAACGCGACAAAAGGCCGAGGCCGGGGTCGCGGAGGGGCGCGCCCAGCTCCTCGGGGGGCAGCGGCGGCGGCGGCGGCTCGGGCCCCAAGGGGAACGGGCTCATCCCCAGCCCGGCGCACAGTGCCCACTGCAGCTTCTACCGCACGCGGACCCTGCAGGCCCTTAGCTCGGAGAAGAAGGCCAAGAAGGCGCGCTTCTACCGGAATGGGGACCGCTACTTCAAAGGCCTGGTCTTTGCCATCTCCAGTGACCGCTTCCGGTCCTTCGACGCGCTCCTCATAGAGCTCACCCGCTCGCTGTCGGACAACGTGAACCTGCCGCAGGGCGTCCGCACCATCTACACCATCGATGGCAGCCGGAAGGTCACCAGCCTGGACGAGCTGCTGGAAGGTAGGAGCGGAGAGCGGGCGCGGCGCGGCAGGTGCGGCTGCAGGTGCAGTGGCCGGCCGCGCGCACCGCCCGCCCTGCGCCCGGGGAGGCCGCGGGTACTGCGTGCGCCTCTGCGCTCCCCTGTGCATGGTGTGGTTGACCCTCGGGCCACACGGCCTCCTTCCGTCCCAAGACATTAACTCTTATAAAAAAGGGGAAAAAAATATCTAATGGTCAGAGGCAAATTGAGGCTCTGGTCGAACCCCTTAAGAGTGCCTAATTTATTTTGGTTGATATACAAATTGGAAAAAAAATGGCTGTCCTAAAGGAGGTGGGTATCAGTGAATGAGGTCCTCCAAGTGGACTCCAGCGCCGACACCTGCGCTGCTGCAGTGTCTGGGATCTCCTTGTACGTGCTGTGTTTGAAGTCGCAGCTCCGCAGCACGCTGGGGTGGCTGCGGAAGTCACGTGAGGTCAAGAATGGTGATCCCAGACAACAGGTTCCAGCCTTGCTTTCCTCCTGAATATCCTTGGAGACTTTCAACAAAGGGGTTCCCCTGCCTACTGTTCATACATATTACACATACACTTGGTTTGGGTTGTGACTTGGGCATCTAAAATTTTTATCAACTGCCCAAGTGATACTAATGTGTAGGCAAGACTGAGAACCATTGTGTTGAAGGAGTTTCCTCCTTTGGAAACCAGGAAAATCAAGAACCGTAATTCCTGCCTCCTCCCTGGTGAGGATAGTTCCTAGAATGATAGAAGCTGTGAGAGTCAGCAGCTGGGGCTAGTTAACAATCAATAGCCTTGGCACAACAGCTGTGTATCACTCCAGGCCTACTTAGTTGTATGATTGGTTGGGTGATTCTTGAATTCTTGCATTATTTACACTTGTTTCCTTTGAGGGAGGAAAATGATAATTAGTCATTAAGAACCTGTTCCCAGTTTGGAAAAGTACCTGGAAGGATCAGTCAGAAGCCAAGGATACACTGACTGCATATTTACATGTAGTTAGGGATCATATATTTTTCTTAATCCCAGTTTTACCTTCTTGTAGTCCTAGCAGTATTGGCTTGATAGGGGAAGAGAAATTGAGTTGGGCATTTTTTTTTTTTTTTAACGTTATTTTTGCATGCTGTTGTGTTCTGAAGGCATTATGCCCATTTTACAGATGAGGAAACTTCATGTGTGTTGGTACATAGTGCCTATATCAAAGGCTCTTTCATTCAGAGTTGCCCTTTGATACATGAATAAAATAAAGGGGAGTCTTGAAAATGATTGAATTTCTCTCTTATGTCGCCATTATCAGGAACAACTAAAGTTGTTTCTTCAGTTTGTCTTTGTGTATGTCTGTGTGTCTTCACAAATGCTCTTGATCAGTAGTGTGTTTTGGTTTTAATGGTTTTAAAAGGAGTTAAGATAACTATAGGAGTATAAGTGGAATGATGGCACTGTGGTAAAAGGGCCCCTGGGTATTGCTTCATCACACCATACTGTGTATGTAAAAGCAACATTTGATATTTCTAAACTGAGTAACTAGTTTTCTCACTCCAGGTCAGAACTCTGTGGAAGGATCAAGTAAAGCTTGCCTCTGTTACTGTCCTTACCTGCTTCTTATGGGCCCTTCTGACACTGCTTGGTGGGCTCTTTGGAGTGTCAATAATTTCAGTAGCTAAGGTGCTTCAGAGATTAATATCATCATGGGAGAGATGACTGAGGTGACTGTCTTGTGTATTAAAGTATATGGGACATGTGAGTGTCACTACATAGGGAATGCATGGCCCTGTGGGTCTAATTTTTTTTGGTGAGGCTGTTGTGGACTAGCCTGGAACTCATAGAGGATTCTCCTACCTCAGCCTCCTGAGTGCTGGGAATACAGGCACGCACCGCCATGCACCAATTTCAACAACAAATTGATGTTTGAAAGATTTCCTTTAACTCATTCATTCACTGATAGGTAGAGTCCAAGTCACCCCATTATGATTAATAATAACAATTACAATAGACATTTGCACAACAAAAGTTGCTGTGGTGTTGATCACTTAATCAAAGCAGTTTTAAGTGCTTTGGAGTTAATACTCCAAAAGAAAAAATAAATTGGGGTAGTTATTTTTCTTTTTTCAGATATAATTCTCTGATAATGGATCTTTGATTCTTGAATTTCTCAAAATGGGCTGATTATTTTACAGTCATGTCTTTTTCCAGAAAAAAAAACAAAAAACATCAATGCTTAATGCTATTCACTCTAGATGTAAATAGTTTTAACTTTTAGCTAAAATGGTTTTCAGATGTTTAGATTCGAACAGGTAGAGAAATCAGCAACCCAAAGTTATTCATGTCCATTAAAATAGATCCAAATTTGATTGCTTTATTTCATTTTAATTTTTTCCTCCTTAGTCAGTTAGTTTTAATGAAGATCATTTTGGTATTTTATAGCATTATGTTCAAACCTCCTGACTGGTGCCTCTTCTACAAAAGTTGTACTTCAGAGATTTTGTTTTTTTTTCCCCTTTTTTAAGTGTTCTCAGCTAGGAATAGAAAGCAGTGACCCAACACAGTAGGCTTGATCACTCACTCAGAGTCACAGTCTCATTGAACTTGATTGACAAAAGAAATTTGCATGGCCCAGATTTTTGCCTTCTACCCTTGACCTTGAGAATCTCTGGAGACTGGAAACTGTTGGTGTCAGCCAGCACTAGCTCTGCTAGCACTGTACTAAACTAACAGGCACCTTCAGGGTATTGATTTACCAGCCTTGCTGGATTAATTGCTCTGAATGGATGCCCTGTGCTCCTGTAATCCTGTTTGTTCTTTACAGTTGGAAGGGAGTCCTCTTGTCCTAGGAGGGCTGTGATTTTCAGCAGTCACTATTGGGAAGATAGGGTTGAACTGTCTGAAGGCATGGGCTTGCCAGGCTTGGAGCATCTCTAGTGGCCAGCTAAGGATGTTTTGAAGATGTATTTTTAGGTTCTTTTGTGAAGGTTTGTGTCAAAACACTTAATCGCTGTTGTATTCTGAACCTTCTTTCCTACTGAGGATTCCAGCTGGCTTTGCAAAATATTGGTATCCTGAAGAGACATCAGATAGCCAAGAATAATAGAAATGATGTCTGACCAAGTCAGGATTGCTGGATTCTGCTGACTTGGGCTTGACAAAAACAGTGCAAAGTCTCTGGTGTCCGTGCCCTTTTATGTACAGTGGGAGGTTGGCAGCTTCTCCCTGTGTCGGCCTTTCTGTTGTAATCCTGTGCACCCTTCCCTTACCTTAGTGGTTACTCAGAGTGTACGAGCAGCCAGGATTCCTTTCCCTAACAGGGACCCAACTTTTATGGCCCAGACAAGACTGCAGATGTCACAGTATTGAACAGGGAGTGGGATTTGGGGTTCTGATAAAGTGTTTGCCAAGAGCCAAAGCCATTTACGGCTCGCTGGCACTACCTTTCTCATTCCAAAGTGCAGCATCAGTTTTGTTCTGTCTTTCGTTCAGTAATCTCCATTTGTGGCATGTGAGACTATTTTGGTGATTTTGATAAGGGATACTCTGGTTCCTTTGTTCAGTTTTTTTGGAGGGATGTGGGTACTGGGAATCGACCTCAGCATCTCATGCTCGCCCACAGGTGCTGCTCCACTGAGCTGCATCTCTAGTCCAGTTCCTTCATTAAATTAACCTGAACATTTAAGAGAAATAAGATACAAAAGAGACCAAGCACCCAAGGTTCTCCTACCAAACTTTGCTTATTGCATGTATTTGGTTAGGTCAGTCTCTTTGAAGTACAACTAAACACAATTTTGAAATGAAGAACCTCCATCAAACCCAGATCATACTTGGTTATACCCTGTGATAGTTACCTGTTGTGTCAGTTTGAATAAGGAAGGCCCAACCGATTGGCTTGGCACAGTTCTGGGTGTGGCTGAAGGGATTTGAGCACAGAAGCCCCACCCTGGGTGTAACACCAGCCAGTAGGCTGGTAGCCGGAATGGAATGAAAAGGGAAAGAAGCTCCAGTCTTCCATGCTGGCATGGGATGTCTGTCTTCCAAAGCAGACTCCTCAGCCTCCCAGCTCACTCTTGAGCTTTCTGATGTGGACTCTTCAGCTTCCAGTAGCACTCTAGTGAGCTAAGAGTCTTCTAGTTTTGACTGGATCATTGAGATCTGCGTTCTATACCTAACTCTGACTCATTCTAGCAAGCCCTGTCTAAAACACCTCCCTCAAAGGTAGATTTTTAAAAATTTTTGTTTTTAGTCTTTCTTACAACTTTACTTTCTCCCTTCAACCATAATCACATGATATCCAACCTTTGTCTTAATGGGTAGACCTATAAACACAGGCTTATCCATTCCACTCACAGACATGGCAAATGCTGTTATTTATTTATTTATTTATTTATTTATTTTTCTTGTTTTTCAGAACTTTTTGTTTGTTTGTTTATTTATTTATTTATTTTTATGACCGGCTCAGCCTGCCCTGAGGGCAGGGCTGGTACAGCATGTGGTGCAGGGGATCGAACTGTGGTCCCTACAGCCGCCTAAGCTTTCCTAAGCAGGCACTTTAGACCACTGAGCCATCCTGCTGGGCCCAAATGCTGTTTCTTAGAGTAGTCCTACCATGGAACCTCTGGTCATCCAGCCCAGGTCACCCCCTGGCCTGGCTTTATCTTCATTACATTGTGCGGCCACTTCCCTGACTCTCATCCAGGACTTACACTTTCCCATGGCTTCCATAATTTTGCTAATTTTCACGTAGAATGTATCAGGCCTTTACTGCACTACCACCACCTTTGGGGCCTGAGCCTTCTTGTCAGCACCACAGCCCAGAGGCTGCTCCCCCTTTCCTCCCTTTTCCAGAACCATTTTTTCATTTGGGCAGCATCTTCGGAATTTGCCATTATACTTGCTCTCAAAGGTAAATTAAAAAAAAATTATAATAGCAGAAACTGAACTTTTGAAACTTGTTATGGAGAAGAAATTTAAACCCCATGCAATATTTGCACATAGATCCAGTAACTTCTATATGGCAGTTTAACATGGAAACTTAGTTCTACAAAATCTTTTTTATCTATCAGACTCTCCTTTTGAGTATCACACCTTTCAAGTTTTTCTTCTGATCTCTGGGCACTTGGCCCCAGACAGTGGTTGATAGAGGGGAGGTGGTACAAGGCATCATCTGCATGTTGGGTGGTGGTCTCTACCTTCATGGAGCTCATGTGCTGAGAGGAAAGAGGGAATTTACCAAGATGGTTTCAGTGAAAGTTCTGTAAACACAGTGGAAATCAGATGGGGCAAGGGGACCAGGTTGGCTGGGGTGAGGAAGGCTTCCCAGAGGAATGGATGTTGTACCCAGGGCCAGAGACCTAACTTACAATCTCTCTCCCTGCTTACAACATCTTTGTTTAGCTCTTCTCAGCCTTTGCTGCCTCTTTGATGGTATCTTAAACCATCTAAACTGAGAGCAGCCCAAAGCCAGGGATCTTAGATGTAACATAAATTTATGAGATGACATAGAATATGTTTGTGTCCTTGGGCCTGTTGATTGTTGTGGGTGATATTGTGCAAATCAAGCTCGAATGAGATTGTTCCTAGACACCTGTAAAAATACATACTTTGAAAATTGGATATATTTTAACTGGGAGATTTCATAGTTGGGGGACATTGTCTCAGTTACTGTTCTCTCATTGCTGGGACAAATACCTGACACCCAAAATGAAGCAAGGAAAGGTTTACTTAGCTCACAGTTACTGGAGGTTTCAGTCCATATTTGGCTGGTTCCAAGGCTGAGTGGAACAGGGCAGAGAGTATCCAGTTCATAGCAGCGGGACAGCAACAAAAATGGTGACAGAGGCGACTGACCAGCTAGGGCAACAGAGAGCAAAAGAGAGGGAGTCTGTTCCTCTGTCTCTTATAGTAAGTACACTCAGGCGCTCCACTTCAGGATATTTGCCTCAGACCACACCCATAATCCCAGCAGTACTAAGATCCATAATTCCAGCTGTACCAAGACAAATAATCCCAGTGGATAATGAGTTAGTCTCAAACTCTAGAAGTTCCCACCCCATGAATGCATGAGGCTTTCGGGGACAACTAGACACAAACCATAACAGACATCTATTGGAATTCATTGTAGGGGTTATGATTCTTTCATAATACTGTATATAAATCTGATGGTCCTTTTGCTGTCTTAAAATAAGGAAAGTCAGCTATTCTGTTGTACATCTGTATTGAAAGCTCTTCCAGAAGAGACATTTTCATTGGAGTAAACAATTCTAAAGGGGTTGAGGCAAAGAAAGGAAGTACTTCAAGAGCAATTATGAGGTTAAGAGTTTGATACAATGATAACCTGAAAGTTCTAAGATTAGATTTCATGAAGCTAAATCAGGTGTATGGTTCACATCTAAAATCTCAACACTTTAGGAGACTGAGGCAGGAGGATTGCCAGTTCAATGTAGCCCAGACAACTTAGTAAGATCATGTTTTAAAATAAAAACATTAGGGGCCCGGCGGGATGGCTCAGTGGTCTAAACTGCCTGCTTGGGAAAGCTTGGGCAGCTTCAGGGACTGCGGTTCGATCCCTGGCCCCACATGCTGCGCCAGCCCTGCCCTCGGGACGGGCTGAGCCGGCCATAAAAATGAGTGAATAAACAAAGGTTCTGAAACAAGAAAAAAAATAAATAAAATAAAAAATTCTTTAAATAAATAAATAAATAAATAAAACAAAAACATTAAAGAGCTGTGGATAGAGCTTAGTGTAACAGCCCTTGATTTAATCACCAGTACTACCAAATAAAAAGTTTCAAACTGTGGAAATGTATGTAGTCTTGTGATGTGAAATAACAGAAATTAGAATCTCTCAGGCAGTGATTGTCAAACTTTCTTTCTTACCCTGACCCACACTCTCCTGTGCCCCCACTGCTGGCATTTATCTCTTCTGCTGATAAAGTGAAAGAACACCTTCAGGATTAGAGAACCTTTTCTTTTCACCATTGCTACCACTTGGTATTTTATGTGCAGTTGCTGTATAAATACTTGTTTTATCTTATTTAACCCTTTTAACAGCTAGGGAAAAATGACGACATTGCCTCCCCCGCTCCCACCGTATGGGGGGAAGCTGAGACTGAGAGGGTAAAGAAATTGTTGGCTTGTGTAAACAAGAGGTGGGCAGTTACCTGTGCCCACTCTTTTTGGGTTTGGAATTCTGCCTCGATGAAGAAATGGAGTCCATTCTGCAGATGGATTCTGCAGGAGGTGATTAGGTCTTCAGGGCAGAGTTCTCAGGACCTTGCGCTTGCTAGGCAGGTGCTTGTGTTGCTGAGCTATATCCTGGCCTGAGGGCAAAATTCTTATGAGTAGGATGTGTGCCTTCATAAAAGGCCACAGGAGCTTGTTTGCCTCTTCTGCCACTGAGGATGCAGGGGAAGGTGCTATTTATAAGTCAGTAATTGAGCTCTCACCAGATACTGGGTCTGCTGGTACCTTATTTTGGGCATCCATCCTTCAGAACTGTACAAATGTGTTTCTGCTGTTTATATGTGGCCTGGCTTATGGTATTACTTTATCATAGCGCAAATGGACTAATAGAGGCTTCTTTCACCTTAAAGTTCAGTGATTTTAGGAAATGCTTCTGGGGGTGGGAAGGAGACATACTGTATCCCAATGGGTGAGCTCCTTGTCCCTCTTAGGTGTTGGCCAGGTGTCATGATAAGATACAGTTACCCAGAGTTAGAAGGAGTTTTTAACTGTAAGGAGGTGTCTTAGTTACTTTTTACTTGTTGCTGGGACAAATACCCGACACTCAAGATGAAGGAAGGAAAGGCTTATTAGTTCACAATTACTGGAGGTTTCAGTCCATATTCAGCTGGCCCAAGGCTGAGTGGAACAGGGCAGAGAGCATCTAGTTCATGGCAGTGGAATAGCAACAGTCACGACAGAGGCAACTGACCAAGTGGGAGCAGAGAGCAACAGCGCTAGTCTGTCTCTCTGTCTCACTTTATATTCCAGTCAGGCTCCTGCTTTAGGATATCCACCCTAGACCATACCCATAGTCCCAGCCCTACTCAGACCGATAATCCCATCAGTATTAAAACACATAATCCCAGGGATCATGGATCAGGTCTAAATCTATAGAAGTCCTTGCCCAATGACTACATGAGGCTTTGGGGGGACAACTAGACATAAACCGTAACAGGAGGCAACCTATTAGAGGTCCTCTCCATAGACCAGTGGTGGCAAACCTATGGCATGAATGTCACAGCTGGCTGTTTGCTCTCATAGAGAGCTCTGTAGGGTTCGCCATCACTGTCATGGATTGTTGTCATGAAAGCCAGCGAGGGCCAAGATTATAGTCCTCTTGTTTGTCCCTTTATCCCTTACAGTGAATATTTCTGACATTTTTATTGAGTTAATCTTACTTTTGTGCCAGATATGCTAATGAGTAGAAACACATAGATAGGGATGTTAAAAAGAATTGCTTAGATGTGTTGCTTCTGATATAATTCCAGTTATGGCTATACTCTCTTATGTAAATGGTTGTTTTACAAGAAAACAAAAAAAAAAAGGTATTAAAAGAGAGTAAGAGATAAGGAAAAATGCCATAAGATTGACTGGCTACAATTTCATATATGCTTAGATTTCTAAATTTCTGTGTAAAAATGTGTAACTACTTTTACCACATTCTATAAGGATTTATTAGAATATCAATGATTGATGGAAAATACCAATTTCAAGTTGTCTAAGATGTTTGTTTTCAGAAAGACAGTGATGTTAAGCTCAAATACCTATGTTATAGAGTAATAGTATCAGTAAGCTTCTCTTTTGGAATGTTAAGAACATAAGTTTACAGACCAAAAATTAGAGAAAAAGAAAGGCTACAAGGATAGCCAGTATTTTGGCCCTAGCCCTTCAAGGTGAGTGAGGACTCAGGACATAAGAGAACCTGTGCTGTAACATCCTATAACTCAGTGGTTCCCCAAATTTTCTGTTTAAGGAGATTTTGGGCCCACAGAGGAAAGAGATTGACAATGTATAGTGTGCCTAAGGAGCGTCACCTAGAGAAAAAACATTCCCTCAGGCTTTCGCAGAGAGCATACTGGTCAAGCAATGGCCGTGACTCATCCAGACAGCTGACCCTGACAACAGTTCTATGAAGCACTGTACTTGGTTTCAAAGTAAATCCTGAGGGGATTTGACTGACCTTGGGAGATATAAAAGTTACATGTTCTGTTGTACAGGTCTTGCTTTAACTTACCCTTAACTACCCAGAAGAAAAGTTTAACCGTGAGGCATAAAACAGAAAGCTAGATTAGTATGTTGAGCTGTCAGAGGCATACATCAACAGCTTCTGACATTGCCAATTCTGCATGTTTGTATCAACAATGATTAGAAAAGTCATCATGTCTGCATCTTGTGCTCTAAATAACTACTAGGAGGACTACAATAAGCATTGTATCAGTTATCAGGAATGTACTACTAACACGTTTTCAAACTGTTGCATTATCTTATTAAAAGTAATTTTAAAAAATTAAAGAATGAGAAACTAGAAAAAAAATTACTGGTTGAAATTGCCCACTGGACAGACAGTGATCAATTTTGTAAAAGCAGAATAAGATTGCTCAAAAGGTAAGTATTCCTTCCTGCATTTTCTAGCTTTAAGGTTTTTCATGAAAATGATGTGACATATATATATATATATATATATATATATATATATATATTATGTATATACATATATATTTATTTATTTATTTTTAAAAACTTTTTATTTGTGTTATGGCTGGTTCAGCTGGCCCTGGGGGTGGGGCTGGTGCAGCATGTGGTGCTGGGGATCGAACCGCGGTCCCTACAGTTGCTTAAGCAGGCACTTTAGACCACTGAGCCATCTCACCAGCCCGACATATTTATATTTTAAGAGATTATCAACCTCACTATTGTCTGAGATGCCTTGGGTAGCTACCATGACTACATTCTTGCATCTTTACTGTGTGTGTGTACATGTGTAAATGCGTGTGTGTTAAAGTTCAGGGTTATTCTAGGATTCCTAATATTTTAATAGCTATTTTGGGTTCTTTGCTACAATGTCTCAGTTTTGTCCATTGTTGGCATTCATTTTTATTTTAAGAATGAAATAGAATGCTGGCCCCACCCCCGGGCTGCTCTGATACCATGATTGAGACTGAGCATGGGGTGCACGCCTGTAATCCCAGGGCCTGGGAGGCTGAAAAATAGGAAGGATCACTACACAGTCTGAGTAGTGAGACCCTTTAGACACTATGCTAAATACATAAGAAATGAGTTTTTTTGGGGGGAGGTTTTAAAATTCCATTTTAATATATCTTGATAATCTTTTTTTTTTTTTTTGTCTTTTTAAGACAGGGTCTCACTATGCAGTTGAGGCTGGTCCTGAGCTCACTTTTGTAGCCCAGGCTGGTCTCGAACTCGCATCAATCCTCCTGCCTCAGCCTCCCGAGTGCTGGGATTACAGGCGTGCGCCACCACGCCCGGCTATCTTGATAATCTTTTACTTTGAATATAAAAATATTTTAAGGCTAGACTATTTTCATTCCTTCAAACATAATTTTTAATTCTAATCCAAGGTATTTGTCTTGTTACTCCTATTTTCTACAACTTAAAGCAGAGTGTTTGTTACAGTTTGTCAGGAGATGTTGTCTTCTAGACTGAGGAAATAAGGAAACATTGTTTGGGGTGAAATTAATTTATGTGCAGCTGGTTATGTTGTAACATCTCACAGTAACTAAAATAATCTATAGCTGCAATCTATGTTGTCTTTTGTTTATGCTGTTATAATTGCTTGTAACCAAATATTACAAAAGACATTTAAGAATGTCTATTGATCTCTTCCTTGGAGAATGTTTTGCAAACTTAAGGTTACTTTGTTACTTTTTAAATGACAGGGACTGTTTCCCACAAGACATGATTAATAGTCTTTTCTCTCATACTGGTGCTCATAATTTTAATCTCTTCTGCAGTGTTCTGCAAGTGACTTGGTTACCTTCATGCTCATGCAGGCTGTTTGGAGAAAGATTTAGAACGTAGCACTGTGCAGTTATATTTCGTTAGCACCCAAAGCAGGTGGCTGGAAGGTTCCACAGTCCTCTTGCAGTGTGTTTAAACACATAGCAGTGTTAGCACCAGAAGCTGCTTGATAACTGTTAATGGTCTTCCTGCATCTTACAACAAAATTTGTGTTCTTGTGCGTGTTTTTCCTCTAATTCTCAAAAAACCATTTGTAGCTACATAAAGCTCATTTTGCTTCTTTGCTGCTGCTGTTGGGTGTCCTTTTTCCTGCTGGGGATGGAACTCAGGGCCTCCACCTGCTGACCACGTGCTCACCACAGAGCTGCAACCCAGGCCCTCCTCCTCCTTCTGTGTCAAGCCAAGCAGATGCTTAGAGATGGTGATGGTGCTTTCTTCTATTTTCCCTCTCCTTCTTTCTCTAAGTTTCACTCCTGTTTTTGAGTAAATATCTGGTTTCTGCGCCCTTCATCACTTGTACTGACTTTTTCAGAGCCACGATCATTAACTGTATTTGCTTAAAGCTGGGCACTAAGTCTTCCTCTTGGACTCATGGGAGAATTAAAGGATGAAGGACTGGTGTTAAGCACGGATCTTCAGATGTTGAGGAAAATTTTGCCTGTTTAGGTGATGAGTCAATTAAAGGACTAACCCTATGTCTTAAATATGACCCAATTTATTTACCAGTGTTTCACATTTCAATTTGAAGATGTCAACCTCCTTATGATACTTGCAGTATTGTGTATAGTTTTGATGTACAGTAGTTGTACCTATTTCTGGGGTACAGAATGATATTGCAATGCATGAATACAGTGTATAGTGATCAGAGCAGGGTGACTGGCATTTTTATCTTTAGACATTTATCATTTTTTTTTTTTTTTTTTTTTTTTTTTTTTTTTTTTTTTTTTTTGTGTGTGTGTGGTAGTGGGGACTCAGGACCCTGTGCTTGCCAGACAAGCACTTACTGAACTGAGCTATCTCTCCAGCCCTGACATTTATCTTTTTTGTGGGAACATTCAGATTTCTCTCTAGTAGCTATGGTGAAATAATCAATTGATTATTGTCAGCAGTGGCTGTCTTACTGTTCTGTACAATGTTAAGATATTCCTTCCATCCAGTTGAGATTGCAGTTTCTCAAACATGAGCAGTGTTGGGTCTACTTAAAAATGAAAATCAAGCACAGTTTGTGCTTGTTTTGGTGCACTCGTACAATCTCAAAACTCTGAAAGACTGAGGTAAGAGGATTGCGAGTTTGAGCCCAGCCTGGACAATTGACTGATGTAGTGAGACCCTATTTAAAAAAAAAAGAAAAAAAAAAAAAAAAAAACCCACACACAAATAAAAAGTTGAGAACATAGCTTAATGGGAAGGTCTTGGGTTCAGAACCCGGTAAGGCAACAGCAAAAACAAAAACCCAAAACAAAGAAAAAATGCCAAGGATTAGAGATGTAGCTCAATATCTTCCCAGTACTCAGCACATTCAAACTTATGTCCAACACACACTCATAGACAAGATCCAAAAGCAAACAGTATGAAAAATCTAACATCCAATTGTAGAAGCCCAGCGTTGCTATCATTAATTATATTATCGCTTAAATGCTTATATATACTATATAAAGGATGTATGTACACAAAGATCGTACCTCCCATATACTCCAAACAGTGTCAGTACTGACGAAAGTACGTCATTA
>PVJA010029747.1:0-26379 GCA_004027025.1 Myocastor coypus
TTTTTTTTTTTTTTTTTTTTTTTTTTTTTTTTTTTTTGAGACAGGGTCTTGCTACGCAGTTGAGGCTGGCCTTGAGCTCACTTTTGTATCCCAGGCTGGTCTCGAACTCGCACTGATCCTCCTGCCTCAGCCTCCCGAGTGCTGGGATTACAGGCGTGCGCCACCACGCCTGGCTTGTCCACTTATATATGAAGGTGTCAAATTTATCATTCTTCATAGCTGAGTAATACTCCATTGTATAATAACACCACATCCTTTTCAACCATTCTTCAAATGATGGGCATTTTAGTTGTTTCCAAGATTTGGCTATCACAAATTGTGCTGCTATAAACATAGGAGCATGAACATCAGAATAATATGGTGTTTTCAGTTCTCTGGGGAAAAGTCCCAGTAGGGGGATAACTGGATTGAGTGAGATTTCCAGTCCTAGTTTTTTAGGGAGTCTCCACACTGTTTTCCAAAATGTTGCACCAGTCTACATTCCCTTCAACAGTGGAGAAGTGTTCCTTTTCCCCTACAACTGCTCCAACGTTTGTTGCTGGTTGATTTCTTTATGATAACTATTCTTTCCGGGGTGAGATGGTATCTAAGTGTTGTTTTAATTTGCATTTCATGGATGGCTAATGATGTGGACGATTTTTCATGTATTTATTAGCTTCTAGTATATCTTCCTCTGAAAAGTGTGTGTTCATCTCAGATGCCCATTTCTGGATTGGATCTTTGAATTTTGGGACTCTAATGTTTCCTAGTTCTTTATAAATTCTAGGTAGGTGAGATTCGTGTTAACACTCATCAGTTCATTTATTTTTTGAAATTTTGGGGATGTGTTTTCACTCTGTTGGCAATTTCTTTTAATGTGCAAAAAATTCTCAACAAGAGGAGGTTCCTGTTGTTAATTATTTCAAGTGTTACACATGCATTTTGATATTTGGCCATGAACTGTTGGCCTATACCAAGCTTTTCAACATTTCCTCCTACTTTTTCTTCCAGGATACTTAATATTTCTGTTTTAAAATTTAGATCTTTAATCCATGTTGACTTTAGTGCATGGTAATAGAACTGAGTCAAGTTTTAGTTTTCAGCATGTAGAGACAGTTTTTTCCAGCACCATTTGTTAAAGAGGCTATCTTTCTTCCAGAAAGCATATTTTGCCCCTTTGTGAAAGATAAGATGGCTCAATGTGTTTATATTCACTTCTGCATCTTCTGTTCTATTGCATTGATCCTCAGATCTACGTTTTTGGCAATAGCATGCTGATTTTATCATAGTAGTTTTGCACTATATTTTTATGTCAGGAATTGTAATGCCTCATGCCTTATCACTGTTGCACAGGGTGTCTTTGCTATTCTAGGTCTTTTCTGGTTCCAAATAAATTTCAGGGATAATTTCGCTAGGTCTGTGATGCATGTTAGTGGTGTTTTGATAGGGATTGCATGGCCATCTCCACAATTTTGTTTCTTCCTACTCAGGAGCAGGAAATATTTTTCCATTTTCTGAAATTACTTAGAATATCTTTTTTCAGAGTACTTTAGTTTTCATTGAATAGACCTTTTACTTCTTTGGTTAGATTAATTCCCAAGTATTTCATTTTCTGTGGTGCTATTATAAAAATTATTGTTGCTCTAATTTCTCTTTCAGTGTGTTTGTTATCTGATTAGAAGAATGTTATGGACTTTTGGGTATTGACTTTATATCCTGCTATGCTATGGAATTTGTGTATCAATTCTAGTAGCTTCTTGATGGAGTTTTTTGAGTCTTCCAAATAGACTATTATGCGGTCTGAAAATAATGATAGCATAACTTCTTCTTCACCTTTCATTCTTATTCCTTTATTTCTCTCTCTGGTCTAATGGCTCTAACTAGTGATTCCAAAAACTATAATGAATAGGAATGGTGATAGAGGGCATTCTTGTCTTGTACCAAATCTGAGTAAAAGACTTCAATTTTTCCTAATTTAGAATTACATTAGCCTTTGGATTGTCAGAGATGGCTTCTATCAGATTGAGGTAGAGGCCATGTATTTCAATTTGCTGTCGGTCTTTTAACATGAGTGAATTTGCGATTTTGTCAAAAGCTTTTTCTATGTCGACTGAGAGGATCATGTGGTTTTTGGATTTGACTTCATTTATATTGAACATTACATTTATAGCTTCGTGTATGTAGGACCATCTGCACATTCTTGGGATGAATCTCACCTAGTCATGATGTATAATCTTCTTAATGCTTTTTGTATTCCATTTTCTCGGACTTTATTGAGGATTTTCTAATCTATTTTCATGAGACAGATTGGCCTGTAGTCCTCTTTTTTAAGTGCATTTTTCTCTGCTTTGGTAGCAGTATAATTTCTTGCCTCCAGGAATGATTATGTGAGGATGATTTCCTTTTCAATTTTACTAAAAAGCTTGAGGAGTACTGGGATTATATCTTCTGTAAATTTCTTGTAGAATTCAGCAGTGAATCTATCAGGACCTGGACTTTCCTTTGTCACTAGATTTTTTATTACATTTTGTGTTTCCTTGGCTGTTATTGGGTTATTGAGAATTCTTTTATCTCCCTGATTCAGTTTTGGTAAATTATACATTTCTAGGAATCTGTCCCTTTCATCTGTGTCTTCAATTCTGCAAGAGTGAAGATTCTCAAAGTAGTTGTTAATGATCTTCTGAATCTCCCCTGGGTTTGTGACAATTTCACCTTTTTCATTCCTTAGTGCTTTAACTTAAGTTTTTTCTTTCCTCTCTTTGATGAGGTTAGCTAGGGGCTTATCGATTTTATTTAATCTTTCAAAGAACCAGCTTTTTGATTCATTTGTTCTTTGTATTGTTTTCTTCTTTTCAATTGAATTAATTGCTGCTCTAATCTTTATAATTTCTTCCCAGCTTTGGGCTTTGGGTTTTCTTTGCTTCTCATTTTCTAAACGATCTAGGTGTAGTATTAGAGTATTCATTTGTTCCCATTCTGTTTTCTTAAGGTGTGAGTTCAGAGCTGTAAGCTTCCCTCTAAGAATTGATTTTATTGTATCCTACAAATTCCAGCAGGTTGTGTTTGATTTTTTATGAAGTTCTAGGCACTGTTTAATTTCTTCTTTAAATTCATCTGTAATCCCTTGGTTGCTAAGAAGCATATTATTTAATTTTCAAGTGTTTCTGGGATTTTTTGGGATTCTTTTGTCATTTATTTCCAGTTTCATTGCACTGTGGTCTGATAATATGCATTGGATAAGTTCTGTTTTCTTTCATACATGTAAGCATGCTCTGTGGACTAATATATGGTCTACTTTACAAAATGTCCTGTCTGCACCTAAATAAAATGTATCTTCTGAAGTATTTCAGTTGAAGACTCTGCATATGTTCACTAAGTCCAGTTGTTCCAACTTCTGGTTTAAGTCTGCTTCTTCTTTGCTAAGTTTTTATCTGTTTGTCATATCATTTTGAGAGAAAGTAGTGTTAAGGTTGTGTTATTGCATATTTCATTTTTCATGTGTATTAACCTGTTAAGGTTTTGGTATTTGATATTAGACTTTTTATGTCCATTATTATTTGTCTTATATAACTGGGTGGTCCTGTGTTTGATGTGTACATATTTATGATTGTTACCTCTTCGTGTTGAATATTTCCCCTAAGGAGTATGTAGGGAGTGGCCTTCTTTAATTCATTTGATCAATCTTGGTTTGAAATTCATATTATCTGTAAACAGGATTGCTATCCCTGCTTTTTCTGAGATGATTGGGAATGTAGTTTTGTTTTCCATCTTGTGACTTTCAGCCTATGAATTGTTTTATGAATTAAGTTCATTTCTTGTATGCAGCATATTGTTGGATTTTTCTTCCTAATCCACTGTGCCTGTCTATTCCTTTTAATTGGAAAATTAAGTTCATTTACATTGATGGTTATAACTGAAATGTATCGACTTATGACTGACATATTATATACCTACTATCATTTACCCCTTTTTCTCCTGTGTTTAATTGATGACCCTATTTGGTGAGTTCTTTATGTTCTCATTCATGAAGTTTGGGTCATTTTGGTTTCTCACTAAAATATCTTTTAGTAGTCTTTGTAGGGTTGGCTTTGACATCATGAAATTCTTTAGTTGTTCTTTGTCGTGGAAGTATTTCACTTCTCCCTCCTTCCTAAAAGAAAGTTTTGAGGAGTATAGCAGTCTGGGCTGGATTTTGTTTCCATAGAGGACTTGAAGCACTCTGGTCCATGCTCTTCTTGACTTCATGGTTTGTGAAGAGAAATCTGCCATTTTTATGATGGGTTTTCCTTTCGGTGTGAACTGTTTCTTTTTTCTAGCAGCTTTTAGAATATTATTCTCTTGTTGGGCTTCTGAGATCTTTACTATTATATTTCTGGGTGTGTTTTTAATTGGGTTGATGTTGATGTTGTTCACAGTTCTGTATGCTTCAGTTACCTGAGTTCGAGATTGTTCTCTCTCTCTCTGTCTCTCTCTGCCTCTCTCTATGTCTCTCTGTCTCTGTCTTTGTCTCTCTCTCTCTCTCTCTCTCTCTCTCTCTCTCTCTCTCTCTCTGTCCCTCTTTCGCTCTCTCTCTTGGAACCTGAGATTGAGTTCAGGACCTTGTACTTGCCATGCCAGCATTTGTGCCCATGAGGTATCTTGTGCTTTCTCATATTTGAGAAGTTTTCTACTATTACTTCTGCCCATGTAGTTTATATATCATTTGTATTGACTCCTTTTTTCTCATTGATTCCTATTAGTCTCACATTGTTCATCTTTGCAACATCCTGTAGATGTTTAATTACTTTTTTCCTGCTTCCTAGTTGTTTTTGAGAAATCTTTTCTTAACTTTTCACTAACTGACTGTATCTTTAAGATCTGAAACTCTATCTTAACTTTCATTCATATAGTGTTGCCAGTTTGTGATTGAGGTTGTATTTTCCGATATATCTCTTTAAAACTGCTTCATGTGGTCTATTTCTTTCCCATATTGCTCATTTAAGGATTCCATCATTTTTCTATTCTCCTCTATTTTTTTCTATCAATATCTTCTTCAGAAGCATTTTGTTAATTCTTTCATTATGGTTATCAGCTCCTGGATAAGCTGCAAGGTTCTGACCCCGCCTCCCCAAAGAAATTTTTCTACAGTGTTCCACAAGAGGTTCCTGGTCTGGGGTCTCAATTGGGAAGTTCTAGTTATGGCGCACATGCAAAAGTTCCTACACACACATGGGTCCTCACATCTAGGAAGGGAAGTTCCAGTTGCCACACACAGGCAAAAGTTTGTACATGTACTACTAACGCCAATTTGAAGTTAAAAATACCATACTGTAAAGAGTTATTAGGAAAATATATTCATTTTAATTTTAAGGTTAATTATTAAGTCCAAAAGTTTAAGACCAAAAATGGTGAATTGTTAAAATTAAAAGAGTAGCACTGCAGCTAATATTTTCACTTAATGAGAGTAGTGCTTCCAGATTTGAAGAAGTCTGAATGTGTCAGAAGTTTAGTTTCACAAAAGCAGACTTGCCTGACTGCTATCTTCTGAAACAACTCAGAAGGACCTCACAGGCCAGAAAACAGAGTTGAGTGACCTAGCTGTTGTCTGTGTTTGAAAAAACAAGTGGCCAGGCAGAAGCTTTGCTGTGTTTCACCTGTCACCACATACCGATCTCAAGAGCACTGGTGATTCCTGCCTCCCCCGACTGTGCCAGGAACTTGCTGACCTGTGCTCCACTGCTCTGCTACCACCGCTGAGTCCAGGTGAGCACTGGGAGCTCAAAAACACCAAAATGATGAGCCAAAAGGCAATCTCAGTTCTGCAGCCCAGTCAGAATAAGTCCAGGAAAAAAAAGGACATAAAAGAACTTGAAAGTCACACAGTTGAATTTTCTGAAACAATAGCAACTAAAGAAACAAATCTTTCAGAAATAATCTTTCTGGGGGAAGGGAGATAGCTAAGGAGAATAAGCTCTTGCCTGGCAAGCCTAGGGTCCTGAGTTCAATCCACAGTACCACAAAAAAAGAAGAAAGAAAGAAAGAACAAAGGAAAGGAAGGAAGGAAGGAAGGAAGGAAGGCAGACAGAAAGGAAGAAAGAAAGAAAATCTCTGGGTAAAAAAGAAATGACAACAATCATGAAAGAATTGCTCAGCACATATGGAGAAATTATGATGGCAATACAGAATGTACAGTGCAGGAAAGAATTAGAATGCATAAAACATTCAAACAGACATTGAAGAAATTAAGAATTCCATTGAAAACTGGCAAAACTGCTTGAGTGAAACTGAAGTTACACCTTCAGATCTTGAAAATAACATTATAGCTAGTGAAAGTGAAAGGAAAGATCTCTTAAAAATAACAAACATTCAAGAAATAAAAATTCAACAAATATGAGATGATACAAAGGAAAACAAAATAAGGCTAATAGCTGTCAATAAATCAGCAGAAGTCAGTGCAAATGACATAAAAAGACTATTTGCTGAGGTAGTAGGAAAAATTTTCCCAAACAAGGGAACAATATGACATACAATTAAGTGAGGCATATAGAACTATAGTTAGCCATAATCAATATAAATCTACACCTAGACATATAATAATCAAAATTCCAGAAATTCAGCAAATGAGGAGAATATTGAAAGTTCTTAGAGAGAAGAAACAGATCAACTCTTACGGAAATTCCAATCTGTTGGCAGATTTTCCAACACAAATTATCAAATCAAGAAGAGCTTAGAGTGACATACTGCAGATCTTGAAGGAAAACAACTTTGAACTGAGATCGATAGAGTATGCAAAACTATCAATTAATTTTAATGGCAAGAAAAGATACTTCCATGACAAAGAACAACTGAGGAAATACATGACAACTAAAACAATCCCAAAAAGAGTACTGATAAATATTCTAATAAAAGACAGAAATGGCAACAACTTCAACAACAGTGCCTTAGTTACATTTTACTCATTGCTGGGACAAATACCCGATACTAAAATAAAGAAAAAAAAAAAGGTTTATTTAGCTCACAGTTTGTGGAGGTTTCAGTTCATAGGCAAATGAAGTTCTTGGTAGCAGAAAACAATGAAGAGCAGAGGAGGAGCAGCAGCTTTGGCATCCATAAAGCCTCTCTCTTCCTTCTATGCCAGTACTCCACTGTGAAGTTTGGAGGTCCTCTGAAATGGCGAGGATGAGATCAAACTCCTCCAAAGACCAGGACTGTAGTTATATCAGCATGCCACTACAAAAAGAGATCTGTGGTTCCATGGAATATATTAGGAGGTATTAGAAGGTATGAAAACAACTACAAACGTACCTAGCCACTATATCCTTAACAAGGGATCAAACACTTTCACTGGAAGAAAGGTAGCCTCTTTAATACACAGTATTAAAAAAAAAAAAACTGGCTTTCCCCATGCCAAAGGCTAAAATTAGATCTGTGTCTATGATCATGTACTAAAGTAAAAACATATCAAATATTTAAATATTAAAACGAAAATACTAAATCTTCTACAGGAAAAAATGGGTAGAAATCTTAAAGTTACAGGGGTAGTTTTAATGAATAACAACCAAACTGAACAGGAAGTACTTCAAAGAGTCAACAACTAGACTCTCATCTTTTTTAACATCACAAGAAATCACCAACAGAGTGGAAAGAAACTCCACATGCTGAGAAAAACTTATAGCTGACTGTCCCTCTAACAAAGGACTTCTACCCAGAGAATATAAAAATATTAAAAATACTTTAAAATAAGGCCCCCAAAATTCAAAGTCCCTGCTCAAAAGTGGGCACCCAAGATGAATATGTATTTCTCAGATGAAGAAATACAAATGGCAAAAATATGAAAAATGTTCAACATCATTTGTCATTTGAAACTTCATATTAAAACAACATTGACATTCCATCTCACCCCAGAAATAATGGCTATCATGAACGAGTCAGCCAACAAATCCTGGAGGGGTTATGGCAAAAGAGAACACTTCTCCACTGTTAGTGAAAGTGCGGACTAGTACAACCACTTTGGAAATTTGTGTGGAGGTTCCTGAAATACTAGGATTGAATGGTCCAGTCAACCCATTTATTCCTTTTATGTGTATTTTTTAAGTAGAGCTGAAAACAGCACTCCATGACAATGTATGTGCACCTATGCTTATAGCAGCATTATTTGTCATAGCTAAATCTTGGAAACAACCCAGATGCCCACACACTGAGAAATGGATAAAGAAGATGTCATATTTTTATAAAATGGAGCATTACTTAGCTGTGCAAAGGGATACATTTGAGATTTTTATTACTAAATGGACTCAACCAGAAACCATAGTTTTAAGTGAAATAAACCAGACTGGTATGTGCTAACATTATTTTGTCTCTCTAATGTAAGAACCTGAGAGTATAAATAGAAATTTTAAAAGTACAATAGTACTGTGGAAACGGAATCTGTTCAAAGGTATGGAAATACAGAGATGACAAAGAAAGGAGAGACAGAAGGGAAAAAACATAACTGTATGTATGCAGGATGGATTGCATAATTATACTGGTGATTTTTGCTATGGAAAAGAGAAGGGAATGCTTATATTAATGCTTATATTTTTTCTTTCTCTGTTAATCTCTTATAATTTTTCCCAATTTTATATGCAGATGCCTAATAATCTAAACAATTAATTTGAAGACAATGCTATGCAATATGAAACAAACAAACAAACAAAATCACATAGCTGAGGTTGGCTCATGTGGAATCTTGTTGTGGGCTGCAATTGTAATAAATATTCCGTCACTGTATTTTCCTGCATGTCTGACTTCAGTACCAGTGGATGGCATCTGAGGCTATTATTCTTTTTAAAATTTTATATACCTTGCACATTTTGTTTGCATGATACATTAACTAGATGCTTCTTTTCTTAAGTTAGTTAACTTATATTTGAGTACTAGGTGTTGAACTCAGGACCTTAAGCTTGCCAGTTAAGGTCTTGTGCCACTGAGCTATCTCCCTAGCCTATAAAAGCTTATTTTTATCAGAGAGATAATATCAAGGTAGCAATAAACTGGTCTTAATATCTTCCTTATATTCCTCTAGCATACTAAGCACATTTCTACCTCTGATCGTCAAATGTGTCACACAATTCCATCCCTTTGCTGAATATTTAACTGCACAAAGCAAATTTAAAAAAAATGACTGCAATATTATAAGGTTAATCATTAAACCCTCATTAACTAACATTAATAGTGGTCTCAAAAAAGGTCTACTATTGGGGTGAGTATATTTTGCTATTCTAACTTATGATCCCTTGTCATAGATGGAAATGACGGGTTTTATAGGCTACTTTTTTAATTCGCTTTAGTTACGTAATTTTTTGCTTCACTAGCTCTATGACTATGTACCTAGTGGTCATATCACACGTGAGCACTATCTCCTGTAGTAATCTCATTTTTCTCTTGCAACAAAACTAAATTTGTACTCACTGTCTCCTCCAGTCACTGCAAAATTAGTAGAGTCGCAGATATGATTGAGAATTAATTAATTAATGTTTGTGGGATTAGGGTTTGAACTCATAGCCTTGCACTTGCCAGGCAGGGACTTGTGCTACAGAGCTATCTCCCAGCAATACGATTGAGAATTTAAATGAAAAATGTCATTGTCATCATGGCAAACCAGAAAATATATAAAGTGATACCAAATAAAACTGTTTTAGTATTTTCCACAGGGAAAGGTTATACTGAAGAGTCCTTATCTCAGGCAAATGGAGTATACTGTTAAAATATTAAGACAATAAATAGCTTCTTTTGCTGAATAATTGAAACTTCATATTTAAGCCTCATGAAAAGCCATCTCTCAGTCATTATGGAAAGATAGTTTTATAAACAAAAACTATTTAGATTGTAGTTTCCTTTGTTAGAGAGATTTTCAGTATAGAGTGATTATTGACATTTAACCAAATGGAAAATAATATGGAGACGTACAAAAAGATTAAGATTTCCACAGAATATAAATGTCAATCCATGTTCATCATCTCTATTACTGTGAAAAAATACCTGAGACAATTAATTCAAAAAGAGGAAAGTTTTTATCCTTTCTCATGGTTTCAATACTTCAGTCTTTGGTAAAATAGTCCCAGTGCTTTCGGGCCTGTGCAAAAGTGCATACACTGGCAAGAGCCAAGAGTGGCATGTGCTGTCCACCTCAGGGCAGCTGGAAAGTGAGAAAGAAAATGCTCCACATCTCCCTCACTTACTTGTCACCAACTTGGCCCGGCCTCTTAAGGGCCCTACTGCCTCTTCATAGCACTGAAGCTGAGGATCATGCTTTGGCGTATGAGTTTTGGGGCAAATTTCAGATCCATACTATGGCTTAAATTAATGAGAATAAGATAAAGAGTATTCCTCCATCAAACTACAGAAAAAAATATCGGGATTCAGGGATGCCTAATCACATTTAGGTTCTCTATAGAAATGTTTCTCAGAGAATGCTGTGTGTAGAATTTGAAGAGATTCTTTGGAAAGAATATGTATTAGAAGCAAAATTATCTGACAAACAGAAAATTGTAGAACAGGATAACCTGACAATAACAGAGGAGCATGATTTATTTGATGAGAAAATGAAGCTTAGTAAGAGATCTGATGTTATGGTCTATGTCTAGTTGTCTCCCCAAAGCCTTATGCAGTCATGGAGCAGGGATGTCCAGAGTTCAAGATTAACTCATGCTCCACTGAGATTATGGATGATCCACTGGGATTATAGGTTTTAGTATTGATGGGATTAGGGGTGTGTGTGCTACATTGAACTTGGGGCAGAGAGGCCGAATGCAATATAAAAGAGACAAAGAGATAGACTCTCTCTCTCTGTTGCCATTGCTGTTACTCTGCTGCCATGAACTACTGCTCTCTGCTATGTGCCAGTCTACCTTGGAGCCAGCCTAGTATGGACTGAAACCTCCAGTAACCGTGAGCTAAATAAGCCTTTCCTTCCTTCATTTTGGGTGTTGGGTATTTGTCCTAGCAACAAGGGAATAACTGTGACAGCTGATTATTTAAAGTAGTCACCATTTGTAGAGGGGAATCATGATTCTGGTCATTGCAAGGTGAGCACTTACAGCACAATCCCATAGGTCTTAAGGAAAAAAGGATTGCAAAAGAAAAAGTATACACAGAAACTCTGTAAAGCACTAGGGCATGTGTAATCAAATTCTATTTTAGGAGATCTCTGGCAATGCCGAATGAAAACAGGCTACCATTGCTCCATTTTATCACAAATCACCATGTAATGGGGAGTAGAATAGATGACATCATCAATGATGGATTTACTATATTAGCTAGCTTCTGCCTCAGAAACAGAACAAATGAAAGATTCCTCTCTGTGGATGAGTTAATAGTTCAATTTTTGGAAAGTCCACAAGGTATACACTGGGTCATCAAACTCCTGACCCAAGGGAGCTAATGGTGCAGGTGAAATTCAATGTCTCTCTGTGAAGGAATTTTCTTTTGTTCAGGAATATTGGCCTTTTTGTTGCATTCAAGTGTCCCATTGATTGGAGCGCAATCTATTTTCTTTACTATTCACCAATTTACATGTTAATCTCATAAAAAGACATATTCCAAGTTGACACATAAAATTTATTGTAACATTTGTCAACAAGTATTGCATTTTTCATCTTATATGAGCATTCCCAGAAACTAGTGGTGATTAAAAAGGAATGTGTTGTATTGTTAGACTATTGGGAGAACAATGAAGATATATACCAATAGAATTTGATTCTCGACAGATAATTTCACACTGTCATAGAAAATAAGCTGTCAAAACGGATTAAAATGCTAGTTATAAGATTTCATCTTTACAATAAAAATGAAAAAATTATTAAAATGTTAAGCTATGTTTAACGTACATATTGCCTATGCATCAGAATTGAATGATAGTTTATAATTACTTGCGTGGAAAGGGTGATACTACGTTATAGTATTTAAGAGCATGATGGATTGAGTTCACTTGAGCAGAACTCTTGTTATAACTTATCATGTGAGTTTTACAAGTTAATTGACGTTCTGTTCTTTAATTTTTGTGTGTGAAAATGTCAATATTTATGTAACATAAGATTGTTGATAAATAAATTCATAAGATTGTTGATAAATAAATGAGATGATACCGAGCCTCTGGCACAATTTTAGTACATAGCCAATCAATGTTAATTATTATCTTCCTATTGTGCCTTTAAAAGTGTAATCATATTGTCCAAGTGTGCAGTTAACTACTATCCATCATAAGCATCATAGTCTAAGATTGACTGAATATCATCAATTAAAATGATTGAGAGGACTATTTATTCATTTTTTTATGTATTTAGTACAAAGACTACAGGGACTCATTACACAGGTTTCACTTGTAGTGAGCCACCTTTTTTTCAGTCCCCCAAGCGCTGGGTTTCTAGGCATATACCTCCATGCCTAGTCTCAATCAATGTTTCAGCATGCCCCAAGGGCAGGGCCGGCAGGGCACATGGAATAGAGCCACAGTCTCAGAGCCTGCCTAAGCAGGTACGTTAGTACATTGAACTATCTGGCTGGCCCTGAAGGACTATTTAATTGTCAAAAAATTTGAAAAATGAAAAATGAAGGTGATGAATATTAATATCTAAATTTTCAATTATTTGATGTAAAGATTTTCTGTTAATAGTTTTAATAGATAAACTATGTTATATTAAGTAGACATCAGTCTACTAAATGATAGTCCTTTCTATATAAACATATTTTTATAATTTTGTATTAATTTAGGGCTGGTATTTAGCTCAGTGGAAGAATGCCTGCCTAGCAAGCTGGAAGCCTTGGCTTTGGTTCTCAGCACTAAAACCAAAAAATAAACCTCAACTAAGAAGCAAGTATAAACAAAACAAAAATTATTTATTCATTGATTTATTCATCAGAAACCATTTCTGAATCTCTCATACAGCCAAGACACTGCTTAATATCAACATTAAAGTACAAAATAAAAACATTCTTGATTCACAGAGATCTTGCATTAATAAAAGATGTAGAATTGTAAATCAGAAACGAAAATAAAATCACATATGTATACTGCTATAAGTCAAATGAGAGCTCTATAAATGTATAATATATATATATATATATATATATTATATGTAAATATTACAATCTAACATATTTCATGATAGAATAAATCAGGAGCAATAATTTTCACATTATAAAATTATTGTCTGCTTTTAAAATATGTTCATATATTTAAGCAATTCAACAAATATCACATTACACAATTTGGAAGACATGGAGTTAAACACTGATTTAGTGTGGCAGAATAGTAATATTCAGAGAAAATATCTATCAAGCTTGATTTGGGGTTACTTGGAAATTGTCAGAGGCAGTGAGTTATATGATCCCAAAGTATGAATGAGTAAGATAGACACAGTACAAGCACACCAAGCCAGCTAAGAAAAGCTCAAACCTGGAGGACATGACCACTAAAAGACAAGGGCGAGTGGAACTGTTTCTGCCTTAGCAGGAATAAAGGCAAATGCTTGTTGCCACTGTATTTTTCAGTCAAAATTTTGCAATTATATAATTTTAGTTTCTTTTGTGAATATCCTCTATGAAGAAAAATTAATTTTATTCATCTCCAAGGTTTGAATTTTGAACCAGTTCTTCACTTTTAATATGGAGTGAAAATAATGGAAAACACAAAGTCTTTTGCACAATATAGAGATTACCTAAAGGAAAATCCTCTGTATGATTAAGTTATCAGTTCAAATACACATTTTTCTGGGATCAAGATTTTTATTTGAAAGATTAACAAACTCTTGAATCAAGGGTCGCCATTCACCAGTGCCCTCCAGAGAAGGAAGAGACTATTGAACAAACCAGAGAAGCTTCTTCTGTATTTACAGCCACTCACATTATAGCTGATCTCTAACTCCTGCCGGTTCAGTGACTGTCTGAGAGTATATTTTTTTCTCTTGAGTGACTCTTACTTCCCAAATGTATCTCTGGCTGTCAATGTTTTCTTACATCCTATGTCCTATTAGAGATGTTGTGGTTTCCTTCCATTTTCAAATTATATTAAAATATTCTATCAGAGTTACATAATAAATTTGAACCATATCATTGAATTAAAGCATTCAACACATATTCATTGAGCTCCTTTTACAGTTATTATACATTTTACTTGTGGGCTCATCCAAGGTGATGAAAATAAGATTTTTCCAATTATGTTTCAAACAATACAAAAAGTAGAGTAGATGATTTTAATAACAAATTGTAGTCTGAGTACATTTTAAAATCTCTGTTTGACATAACAGATCTAAAAGTACACAAGAAAAGAGCTATAAAAGCTGATCAATAAGACTCTAATCAAGGTCTAAATCATAGTGAAATGTCATGTGTGTCAAAGTTATACAATGTTTTGTAATAAATGTATTGAGGTTAAACCTATCATAGGAGAAATAAGTTATGATACAGATACTATATCATAGTTCATAATTTCAGCATAGCTCAGAATAAGAACTAGAAAAATGTGTAATAATACAAGCATGGCTAAGTATGGCAGCACACGCCTGTAATCCCAACACTTAGGAGATTGAGGCTGGAGGATCGGTGCAAGTTTGAGACCAGCCTGGCCTGCAAAAATGACCTCACGGCCATCCTGAACTGCATAGCAAGACCCTGTCTCAAAAACAAACAAACGAACAAGAAAACAAACAAAAAAGCACAGAATCACTGATCAGCAGACATCTGAGGATGATCAATACCATGAATAGAAGAAAACAAATGTATACAAACTCCAAAGCAACTAAATTAATTCATCAGTGTACAATGAATATTATATAGCACAAAAGTAAGAGGAATGTGAGTCTAATTCTCAATTATCTAATAGGATACGTGCTGAAGAAACACAAATGAGCTAGAAAACTAAGCAATTCAGAGAATGAGGAGAGAGCGAGAGTGAGAGAACAGTGAAAATATGTATTAGAGAAATCTTGGGAACAGTGGAATATTTAATTATTGGGTATGTTGCACATAGTACTTTGTTTGATGGAGTAAGCAAAACAACTTCCATCAATATTTACAAGTTATGAGGATATGAGCAGCATATCCTCAGATGGCTCAGTGGCCTAAAGCACCTGCTTAGGAAAGCTTAGGCAATCTCAGGGACCATGGTTCAATTCCTAGCACTATACGCTGTGCCACCCCCATCCCAAGAACAGGCTGAGCCAGCCATAAAAATAAAAATTAATAAATAAATATATACAAATAAAAAGTTATGAGGATAAAGACATTATGAAAGCACACATGAAGAACTGAATATCCTATAGCTGAGGATTGGTTCTGAGAAGACAGAGAGAAGAATCAAAATACCAAGCAGAGACAAGTGAGAAAATATTGAGAATTTTAGACTTGAGCTAACCAAGAAAGATAAATATAATCACACTCACTAGTAGAGAGGGATGTTTCCAGTAACTTACCTGCAGTTTTAAATATATTTGTTCTTCTATAATGAAGAGTAGTAAGTTATAGGACAAATTCTATATGTATAGTCAGTGAATATCTATGCAGTATTAAAGATTTCTGAAAATTTTTCCCAGTTGTTAAAATCTTAGCTTTATATATTGTATCTTATTAAATTTATATATCTTTAACAATCAATTGGCAATTATCACCTGTGGAAATGACAAATGGCTTAGAATTATTGGTCATTTACCAGTTGGTTAACATCCTCTCCTTTTGAAACCTGACTGATTCAGAGACAACTTTGAATTTGGAGGTGGATTAGAAAGGAATGCATGAACAATATTTATGTTTATGCTTAGCTTTGGATATGTTCCCGGGCAGTAAATGCATCTGAATAGACCTGTACACATTTAGGTGGAGTTAAATCATTAAATAAAGTTAAAATCTTAAAAGTTGTAAAAGAGAATGAAAATATTGAAGGATAAATACTCGTGAGACACAAAGAGGAGACCTGAGGAATGGAAAAAATCTGGTCAGTGATGATGGAACCGTGTCACGTATGAAGGAAAGAAGAGGAAGTACAATGGGATAGACAGAGACTCAGATACAAACACAGCATAAAAAATACTTTTGTCTAAGGACTGGGGAGACAGTTCTGTGGCACAAGTGTCTGCCTGGCAAGTGCAAGGTCATGAGTTCGAACCCTGGTCCTGCAAAAAACAAAACAAACAAAAAAACAACAACAAAAAATAAATAAATAAATAAATAATAGCTTTTGTTGGGTCAGAGCCCTATGAGGATGAAGACAACAGTATAAAAAGGGTGGTGGCTTTAAAATCAAGAGCCAACATCACCACCCAATCAGAAAATCTAGGCCATGTATTCTTTTGGCCACAAGAGTTCACTGCTTGTGCTTAACAGATTTACTTCTCTACAATTTCTAAGATCAATGCACCCATAATTTCCTATGAATCTCTTTCCTAGGGATAAATTTAGAAGGAAAGGCTCATAGAATGGCCTGTGACTTCCCCACCAGTGTAGCTTTTGTAGAGCTATAGTGCTAGTCATCACCTCCTTCCTCCACTCTTCATTCTAAATTTGCTTCACTCTCCAATTTTTTATTGCTGGTATTATAGGTGTCTGATTGTAGCCAAGCTCTTATTGGTGAGGCTCTTAAGCTCTTGCACTTATGCCCTTGCCACGTTGGCCTTACTATGTATACTTATCCTCAGGTACAGTGTAATAAGGGAATACTATGAGGCAGAAACAACCAGATATACCAAAGCACTTGGCTAGTTTAGAATAGCCAAAACTTTCCACTTGCCACCCTGGAATTAAAAGGATTGGTTCATGAATCAGGTGGTGAAAGAGATTAAACACGACGTATGGGCTTCAAGTCATGGACTTACATTTAATGAGGCAAACCTTGATACTGCTAGTGTAACTTACTAGCAATATAGAGCAATGTATAATAGCCAGTGTCCTCCTATTCCTGAAAGAGAGGACCTACATTTCCTCAGAGTAAGTCAACTTTACTTGAATTGCCCATGATGATGACCTGGATCAACATATCTCTGCATGTTCCACTTACTAAAAATGCCCTGTCATATTTTTCTAATCCTTAGGTAAATTGATCACTCTTTTCACCTACTGGTCCGACGACACAAGAAGTCTCAGTGCATCCAGTTAAGCTATGGTTCATTCTATCCTTTCATATTCTTTTTTCCAAGTCAGAACTTCAGTTTTCTTTTCCAATTCTTTTTACTAAGTTCCCTGCTTTGAGACTGTATGGTACCTCATCAAATAAACTGATCCTGAATCCCTTGCCACAACCCCTTTCATGTGAATTGCTAGGCTAAATGTTAGTTTTAGACAGAAAGGAGCTGAGGCAAGGTCTCACTATGTAGTTCAATCTGCCTTGGAACTCACTAAGTATCACAAGCTAGCCTCAAATGTATGGTGATCCTCCGTCACACACTCCTGAGTGCTGGGGTCATAGGTGTGCTCCATATTGTCCAGTTTAAATGTTATCTTCTATGAGATCCCCCACTTTGAATCACTCTTAAAACTCTTGGACAATGGTGTTTACTCAGTTTTTGTGAGAGAAAGAGCAAACCCATATTCACATACATGAAAGATTGAACCATTGGCTCTTTCGGGAGAAAGATATCCAAAGTAAGCGATTGCCTCTAAAACAAACTTCACTATGGGGTAAATAACATCTCCAAATTTCCTCCCCACTCCTGGATGCCCACCTTCACACTTCTATCCTAGACTTGTTGTGGTGAACTTTGTGACACATGTAGTTTTTTTTTTATTTGTTTGTTTTCTCTTAAAAAGACAGGGTCAGGGAGATAACTCAGTAGAATGTACGCTTGCCTGGCAAGTGCAAGGTCCTGAGTTAAATCCCCAGTACTGAAAAAAAAAAAAAAAAAAAAAAAGTTAATGTATGAGTTGTTTATTTTTTAAACTAAAGCATCAGCATTCAAATTCAGTTTTAGTATTGACACTTCATGACAAATAACTGTGTTTTAGGTGGCAGTTTGGGTACACTTTCAAAAAGTCTTGAGAGGGCTGGCCAGATAGCTCAGCAGATTAAAGCGCCTGCTTAGCCAGATGCACGGACTGGGGTTTTATCTGAACAGTGCCAGTCTTGTCCCTCGTACACACTGATGTGGAGACTGAAACGTCATGGTGACATTGCCTGTAATCCTAGCACTTGGGAGGCTGAAAACAGAAGGGTCATTACAAGCTTGATTTGTGTAGTGAGACACTGTAGACCTTGTAGTAAATACATTTAGAAAATAGAAAAAAAAAGGTTTGTAAAAAAAAGTCTTCTTTCTAACATTATAATATGTATGTATGTACGTGTGTGTGTGTGTGTGTATATACATATATATATATATATATATATATATTTCACATAGTAATCAATAACTGTTTGATATATATATGCTTCCCCTCATTATCACACAATATTCTGAAGTTGATATCTTGGTGTACTCCTCAAATCTCCACCTACTGAAATGTTCTTTCTCCACTGCCATGAACATTTATGAATGCTGCTGTAATATTGATGCCCAATCTGGGTTTGCATTTATCTAACAAATTAAACTATTTATAAGCCAAGTTGTGATTTTCCCTCTCCACTGCTCTTGTGGCTCTGCTTATAATGTAACATGGGACAGAGTTATCATTGCAATTGTGGTGGAGGACAGAATATAGGCTTTGTGTTCATGCAGCCTACACATGTCCTATGAACTTGTTCTATCTAAAGCCTGGGTGTTTTATTTATACCTTAGGATGTACTGTTATTGAGCATGTTTCACCCCATATCTTGGCGGATCTGACAGAACCCATCTGTTATAGTTTCTATCTGGACTTAGCCTTACAGTCCCAAAGGTGTTTATCTTAAGTGATGGACCCACATGGAGGTAGGGCCCATAGTGGTAGGAAGTGAGGGGATCAAAGCATATGCCCTGGGGGCTTGTGGGAGCCAGCTCATCCTTCATTCTCTCTCCTGCTCCTTGGCTGCCATATGGTGATCCACCCTCCCCACATCCTGACCCCATGTGTTGACTGGTGCTGCTGCTGCTGGACATACAGCCTATGGCTCACAGTGTAAAGGAGAGGTTCAATGTGGCTCATAGTTTGAGAGCATTTAGTCCATGGTCCTTTGGCTTCAAAGCAAGAGCATCATGGCAAGAAGGACAGCAAAGCAAACTACTAATTTCACAGTGGCTGGGAAGCATAGTACCTCAGGGAGAGACACAGCCCAAAGCATATTCCTCACAATCCATCATCCCTGGGCAGCACCTCCGAAGGGCACCATCAGAGACTGATATTAGTGGAATAATCCGATGATGAGGAAGTGACCCTGAGCAAGTCACCTCCCCAGGAGTCTCCTACACAGTGAAGATGACTCTTAAGCTTAACCATAACATTCCATAGGAATCTGCTGCTGAATCTTGAGCCCAGAACAATAGAGTTAATTAGGACTGGGCTAATAGCACTGGAAATATAAAACAAAAACAAAACAAATGATGTCTTTAAAGTTGATTATATAGAGTACTTTATATATTAATGTTCAATAATCTGTGATAGAAAGTTTCAGATAAATTATTGCTTGGTGCTCTAAATCCAGGCATTCTATATCTCCCATGCTAAGAAATGTCTTAGCCATTGTTTCTCAAATAATAAATGCCAAAATTTTTCAAATTTACACTAGAAATTGCCTAGAAATTTTTTCTGTGAAATGTACTTGTTGATTCTCTCACTGAGGCTTAACACAAATTCTATCATACATAATTTCCTAACATTGAAATTTCCAATATCATTTAATCTTCCAGCTTTAAGACTCAGCTACAACCTATACTTTGGTTTGTCTAGGAACTTCCTGATTTTCACGTTATAAGTCGTCCACCCTGGTCTCTTTAATTCCACGCAAATTAATATAACTGTCATAGTAAAAGTGGCAAGGTTATTTACTGGATCCACTATAATCTAGCAATCTTCACATTATTCTATATATAAACTAAGGAAGTCTTCCTGAAAAAGAGTTATGTTGTCATCAGTGTCCAAGCATTTATATTATATTATGTCATGTGTCTTTATGAAGCAGTAGACAAAGAGTACTTTGAGTCCTTTACATTGGAGAAAATATCTTGGCACATATTTAAAGTGGTATCCCTAGAAACTTTACTAATATGGCAAATATAGGAACTTTCACAATTTTACAGCTCATGCCCTGAAGCTCTTATGTTTTACTATGGCCTCCAGCATACTACATCTTGATGCCTTATCCCTTGGAGAAAGGTAGTCAGTGTAACAATGTGTGCAATATTTGATATCTAGGCAGTAAAGTTCTCTTTGGGCCATGTTGTGGAATAAAGGGCAGTCTAGACACCTTTAGACAATATTATGGAAAAGAGAAAGATGGCAGCATAGCCATGAGGCAAAACAGAGATGAATGTTATTTGCTACTCCACATGAATATAAGTAGTTTGATACTCTAATAACTCTAGGCATTAACATATTTTCCATATCAATGACTATGTACAGTATTATTGAACCCTTGATAGTCTGTTCATCAAAAGTATCATGAAAGGCATTATAACTGATCTAGTATTTCAGTGACTACTTCGCTATGGCATTGGTAGTATATAAATACTCAAGATCCTTCAAGATTTTAGCAAAACTGCTGACTTAGTGAAGAGAAAATAGAACTATCATCCCTTTAATCTTTAGATCATTAATAGTTGATCTAAATTATTCTCTTCACCCTTTGTTCTGATGTTGTTTTTTCATTTATTGTCAAGGAGATAAAAAGGGAAGTATTCACTGATTATTTTTTCTGCCTCCGTTATGACAGATTTTACTGACATTATTTGTATTAGTTGGATACTGTGAAAAAACAGAGAGCAAGATGAAGGGAATTAAATGTGTTAGAGATGTTTTTGAATTAATACTGTGAGGAAATGGGTAGAGATCCACATAAACACGTGGAGTTTCTGGAGTGCTCTTTAACATGAAGGAGAAAGAAAAGGGAAGTGGAGAGGGGGGAGTAGATGGGAGGAAAGGAAAGGAAATGAAAGGACAGGACAGGACAGGACAGGAGAGGGATGGGATGGGATGGCATGGCATGGCATGGCATGGTATGGCATGGCATGGCATGGAATGGAATGGAATGGAAAGAGTGTGGATAAACTGATACTGGGAGCACAGCACAATTCTAAGTTTATGTTAGTCTGCTGCCAGTCCTCAAGCCAAAGTTCCCTACTGAAGGAGCCCTAAAAATTATAAAACACTAACCTCAGTATCTTTGCAGAATTTAAGCACTAAAAGTGGTGAGGAAAGCACACTTGTCACATGCACAATGCACCCCAAATGTGGCTGCCTGGAATGGCCACCAGCAAGCTTCTCCCACAGGAATTCTATTCTATCAGCAATAGAATTATGAGGTAACAGCCTCAAAGCAAATATATTATGGGAAATATATGACTTCTGGGTAAAAACAGAACAACAGATGAGGACAGCATCTTTTATAGGTTTTTAAAAGGTTTAAGATTTTGTATCATAGCTCTTTGATAACATAAAAATTCTCTCAAACCTACATGATCACACAATGAGTTCTAATACTCATAAAGTTTTGACCTACAGAAGCTTTTCAAGGAAATGAGAATAGACTTGTAGATTTGTATAGTGAAGTAAAAAAGAATGATCAGCTATGTACAGACACACTAAATTTTAAAAGCATTATATCAGTTTTAATGTAAGAACAGGGAAGACATAATCTAAAATTTTCAAACAAGAATAATTTCTAAAATTTTCCAACAAGAACCAGTTAGAAACACCTACAGGTATAAGATAGCTTGTAGAGGAAAGTTAGAATCATTGAGAGCACATGAGAGAAACCTATAGGATGAAGGTAACAACCTCAGAGAAATAAGGTCAAGAGCCACCAGTTTCAAAAATGACAAAAGGCAGAGTTTAGGAAATGCAAGGGACCAGTAACTTTTATGTACTTCCTGTTCCTCTATCTCTAATTTCCATTTTTGAGCTAGAATATCACTATTGTTATCTGGTACTGGTGTACTGTGGATGTAGGGCAAAACAAAAAATTTCTTTAGTTCACTAGTCTTCAAATTATGAGGAATTATCCTTAAAGACAACACTAATGTGATTGTTTATCCATACCTGGAACTGATTTGGATAATAGAAAGTTGGATCATGACCTTTAAGCTTAAATCCATAAAAATTTGAAAATCATTGGGAATCTTGAGAACATCTAAGTCTACTCTGTAGGTGTGATAAATACAGTTTTGACCAAATGCAAACCTACATTTAGGTCTATATTAGCTTGCCGTTAGGCATGGTAAGCTTATGTGCACTTCAACAATAAAACTCAATGTAATGGATTCTATATTGGCAGTGATATTCACTAAAAGCCTAAGAAATTTCATAGAATACTTGCACTCCTGATATTTTCTTCTAGAATCCAGTTATTTCACTATGGGACCCTCCTCAGCCACATGGAAAGGCCTTAAGTTTATGCTCCAAGTGACTGCAAGTGACACTACCAGCTGGATTTATACTGCAGTTCATCTTAGGTGTCAGAATATGGGAGAAGAAAACACTAAAGGCCTCCATCCACTGCTGAGACCTTTCCAGGTTAGCCTCAGACACCATGCAGAGAAGAGGCCAACTACACTGGTCGTATGTTAATTCCTAACCTTCAGAATTCTGAGTACAATAAAATGGTAGCAATGGTAGAATTTGCAACTCTGGGTTTTGGGGTGTTCTGTGTTATAGTAGTAAATAGAATACCATCCAATAGTCTATAGCAAAAGCTAAAGACAAAATATTTTTTATATTTTTTTTCTGTACTTAGGATAGGGTCTACAATGTCTATAATGTCTCACTACACAGATAGAACTCGTAGTAATCCTCCTATTTTCAGCCTCCAAAGTGCTGGAACTACAGGTGCACACCACCATGCCCAGTCTCGATTATTATCCTCTCAGCATGCCCCATGGGCAGGGCAGCACACCAGGGATTGCACCCTGGTCACTGGGCTCTGCCTAAGTGGGTGCTTTAGTCCTCTGAGCTATCAGGCTGGCCCTCAAAAGACAAAATATTTTATGGCTTCAATACGTTTCAAATTGGCCACCTATTTGTTCTCCATATATTTGAAACTATAGCATTGGGCCCGGTGGGATGGCTCAGTGGTCTAAAGCGCCTGGCTGGGAAAGCTTGGGCGGCTTCAGGGACTGTGGTTCGATCCCCGGCACCACATGTTGCGCCAGCCCTGCCCTCGGGGTGGGCCGAGCTGGCCATAAAAATGAGTGAATAAACAAACAAGGTTCTGAAACAAGAAATAAATAAAATAAAAAATTAAAAAAAAGAAACTACAGCATCTCTTGTACCTGCTGAGTTCTTAACCATTTTAGAGAAATCTACAATGATGCTGATAGGGAAACTGTGTGGTGGGTTAACTAATAGGCAATTTGTAATGCTCTGCTGAACCGAGTTGGAGCGGTGTTGGGTGTGGAAGACCCACCTGGTGATCACTGCCAACTGCACAAAAGGAGAACTAGAGGGGAAACAGGCAAACTGTTGCTGGAGAAGTTCGTTGTGCTGCTTTGCTTAATCTGAGCTCAGATTGGGATTCTCATCCTTACAGGAGCTCGGGTCCTCACTGTCCCTGAGGGTGACAGCAGCTCCCTCCAGGAACTCTGGTCCTTACCTTGAATGTCGCTGACTACAATGTGGATCCCTGTAAACTGTAAAATAATGTTTAAGAATCAAAAATACTGTTTGGCACTTATTTTCCCATCATATCTGGCAACCACTCATTCTTAGGAAAAATTAATTATGTTGCTGTAATTGTGATAGAAATAAAAAGAAAAATAAGAGACTGTTTTTAAAGTTTAACCAAAAAGGGAAGTTCAGTGTAGGAGATGCTCCATTCACAGAACTAGAACTTGTATCTGTGAGGGACAGAATAAACAGAGGAAGAATGGATGTATGAGAAAGAGGACAGGAAAAGAGAGAGGAAGGGAGAAACAGAGAGGGGATGCAAAAGGGAAAACACTGAGACCGTTTTACGTGCATCCATCAAATGAAGTTTCCTAAAATCATAGGATACGAGGCTATGGAGTCAGGTGACTCATCACTGATTAATTAAAATCAGTTGCACTTGACTACATTACTTCCCTTTGAGTAGTAGCATTTCCAGGGCCTAAGTGCTACTAGGTTCTTGGAAGGGCCTTTGAACAGCCTGCGGGATAGAACAGAGCTCCATTCACTGGAATCTTCCTGATAGCTCAGAGCACAACAGTGCCCTTAGTATCTTTCCAATAATATTTTTACGTGTGCTCAATTCTTTCATCTTATGGTGGTGATCAATTAGTGACTCACAGTTCTAATTAGAAACCTTGTGTAACACAATAGCATTTTCCAACAGCGTGTGACTTAAAATATCTTTTTAGCAATCCTATAAGAGAAACAATATTTTTATAGATAATCCAATTTACATCATGCATTACTGTTTTCATATATGAAAATGTTTTATTGGGATAAAAGAATATTATCTTTGGAAGGATAAATATACTGCTGTAATGGTTTTATGGCCTCTCCCAAGGCCTCAGTATTTCTGCTCTAAAGCTTTGATGATTTTTCAAATTGGCAAAGATAGATTATTACAAGTGCATAATATTTTTATTGTATTCAGAACGTAGTGTATTTCAGGTGTAAAGATTTATGTTTTGATGAAAGTCTTTTTTTCTTCTTTTCCCAACAGAGGTAATTCATAATGGGATACAGTAATCAGAGAGAAGTGGCATCTGTTAAAAAATATGGTGCTTGGTTACAAAGTCAATATAAAATATCATACTTTGTCAGACTCTGAAAATACCTAGAAAAATCAGTGCTCATTTCTTTCTATAATATGACATGTGTTAAGTCTCTGAACAGATTTTTTTCACATAGAAATATCTTTGAAAATGTGAAACTTCAAACTGGATAATTACACTGCATATTTGTCGTTTAGCATTTCAATTAGGATCTGTTGAACTAGTGCAACTTACTTTATATGCAGAAGGGGAAAGTGGAATTACAGGAAGTATTAAGCCATTTCTTTTGCTCTTGATAAAAAGATGAAATAATGCACAAAGTGCTTTCCTTCAGTCTTCTGATATTTCTTTTAGAAAATGAGGCTTTCCATCATAGAGAACGTGATAAATTGCCGAGAGGACACACCATCCTTTCTGACAGAATGTGGGTTTTATCAGAGACGGATTTTCCTGAGATGCCAAAGTAAAGACAGTACGGAAAATAGACTTATCATCTTACTCCGAATAACTCTATGCAGCGTTTTGAACTTAATACCCACTTAAATATTCTTTAAATTAATGAACACATGCACATATTTTGCAGACTAAGTTGAAAGTTGAAAGATCAGCATAATACCTGGAAAAGGAGTTTTTAAGACGTCTGTGTGTGAAGATGACTTACAGACACATTTGAAACCTATTTTCTCATGCAATAGATGCGAAGTATAACAGAGCAGATATAATTCATCAATGTGATGCCAGGGATTGAACCCTGGCCCCTGCGCTTACCTAAGTGAGCATTTAGTCTGCTGAGTTACACCACTGGTCGTTAAAAATATGTTTAGAGAATATGTGTGAAAATTGTACTCTATACTAGCAAGACTGTCTGAATAATTAAGATACATGGCTTGTAAAATTATATTGACACATTTTTTAATAAAATGTCTGGGATCTGGACTTCTTAGCTTTCCTGCACCATATCTCTGTAAGGGTTGTGTTCTTTTTCTTTCTTTCTTTTTTTTTTTTAATGTGTTTAGTACAGGATCTACAGGGACTCACTACACAGATTGGACTTGTAGTGATCTCCCTGTTTTCAGGCTCCCGAGTACTGGGATGACAAGCGAGTTCCACTATGCCCATTCTCAGTAGCTGTCTCAGCATGCTGGGGGTGGGGCCAGTATGGCAGGTCAGGGATCAAAGCCAGGTCCTTGCGCCTGCCTAAGCAGTTGCTTTAAGCCACTGAGCTATCTGGCCGACCTGTGCTCTTTTTCAACTTGGTATACTTCTACTTTCATATAGAAATCAAGATATGTTTTCCAAATGTGTAGATCACTTGCATAAAATCTTTTTATTTTTAATATCTAGTATTTCTCAAGTCGTGTTTGCTAGTGGGTGACAGCAAGTGTGAGTCTTCTAAGGAAGGCCAAATTGCACGTTTAACACTTGAAAGCATCAACAATTGGGACCTCCTCCGGCTAAGAAGTTTCTGCATGTCAAAGGAAATCACTAACAAAGTGAAAAGACGATCCACAAATTTCAAAAAGATTATAACTAACAAGTACTCAGACAAAGGTCTTCTATCTAGAATCTACAAAGAACTAAAAACCATTAGGGTCCCAAAATTCAAAGACCCAATCCAGAAATGGGCATCTGA
>PVJA010029748.1:0-26321 GCA_004027025.1 Myocastor coypus
AAAAAAAAAAAAAAAAAAAAAAAAAAAAAAAAAAAAAAAAAAAAAAAAAAAAAAAAAAAAGAAGAAAGCATTAGAAACAATGGAAAATTTCACTAAAAAAGTAATAGGAATTTAATAATGGTTACTGTATTGCATGGTGCTATCTTCACATTAGCTGTTTAGGCTACCAGGTATAAATATGCAAAATCACATCTTCAGATCTAAGAAGTCTTTTGTCTACACATTCACCCTACATAGCTATTTTATTTGGAAGAGAGCATATAACAGATGATTTGTCATTTCTGGAGCAGAGCAATATCATTTTGGAATGAAAGGAAAGAGAAAAATAGTAGCAAACAGTGACATTTTGAACTTGGGCTTATTTGTTTCTTCAACACTGTTGTATTCTATTGTACTTTGCTATATTCCATTTTTTCTAGTCATATATTTAATGAAAAAAAATGTTCGAAATGTTGCTTATGTACTCAGACATGACGCTGCTGTTTCGTTTATTTCTATTGCCCTGTAAGAAGTTGGAAAATACAAAATCATTGTAATGAAGTCAGCACAGGGTGTCTGAAGGCTTCAAGTTTGACATCCAGCACAATGTAGCCTCTCTGTGCATCACTGCTAGCTGTGCTGGCTCCAGAGACAATGCAATGAAGCAAACAGACGTGTCTCTCTCCTCACAGGACTCGCAGTTTCCACACTGCAATAGAAATAAGGAAAGAAGCAAAAGCCCTTTTATGTGATCTTCTGTGTGCCTTTACCCTTTCAGAGGTTAAACAGCCTCTCTGTGTCATTTCCTTTTGGAACAATGAAAATGCTGGCCTAACTTTTGAGAAAAAAATCTCATAAAAGTTGATTTACCAAATTAAGTCTTACTCTAAAAACATCTTGTAGGCTAAGGAGACAGCTCCAAGGCACGAGTGCCTGCCTGGCAAGTGCAAGGTTGTGAGTTTGAACCCTAGTCCCACAAAATAAATAAATAAATTAAAAAAAAAAGTTGTTTCTTTTTGAATGGCAGAAGATAACAAAACAGTTGTATGAATAACAAGCATATCTATTTTAAAGGATACCAGCTCCTGTTATATTTGTGCTGAATGTCCGCCCCAAAGTCCATGTGATAAAGGTGTGATCCCTGGGTGGTTCTATCTGGAGGCAATGGAAACTTTAGAGGAAGAGTCTTAGTGGGAGACCTTCAGGTTGTTGGCGTGCTTTCAAAGGGGATCATGGGATGCTGTCCCCCTCCTCATTTTCTCTTTTGGCTCCTTACTCCCCATCATTGCTACCTGGCTTTACCTACTAAAAGTGCAAAGTATTGGGTCAGCCTGGTCTTCAACTGGAAGCCACCAAGCTATAAACCAAAATAAGCTTGTTTCTTTTTAAATTGTCTCAGGTAGTTACTGAAAGCTCTCATTATAGTTACTGAAAGCTAATACAACTCTATGCCTAGCCTTGCTCCACATGATTAACATTTGCTCCCACTTTGTACATAGAAATCCTCTGAGGAGCTCAGCTGTAGGAATAACAGGACTACTGTCACGGACCCTAAGAGGTCAGCATAGGCCTGCATGGCTGGCTGGTGCTGGCTGACATCTTGGGTGGAGAGCCGTCAGTGACCCATACCTTCTCGCTAGACTGGGGAGGTGCCTCCTTTCAACCCTGTGCATTCAACATCTCACACTTGTGCGGCTCATCCCATATTAAAGTTTTTCAGAAACTGATGTAGTATTAATATACATAGGGTATAAAATACGAAATTGAGGAGAAAGCAAAAGGATGAATTTCAGAGAAAACAAAGCTTTAAATGAAATAAATCAACTGTAAGTAGGTACCTTATATGAGGTATCAGAGAACATATAGAATATACTAGAGTAGAAGAAAAGCCTAAGTGTAAAATAATTTAAGAATAAAAAGAAAGGAGCCCGGCAGGATGGCTCAGTGGTCTAAAGCGCCTGCTTAGGAAAGCTTAGGCAGCTTCAGGGACTGTGGTTGGATCCCCGGCACCATATGCTGCGCCAGCCCTGCCCTCAGGGCAAGCTGAGCCAGCCATAAAAATGAATAAACAAACAAACAAAAGTTCTGAAACAAGAAAAAAAAAGTGAAAAAAAAAAAAAAAGAATAAAAAGAAAACTATTGTTTAACACTGCTAGGGTACGTGATCAGTGCCAGGTGCAGAGGAAGAGCCCTTGCTTAGGGGGACAGAATGCACTTGGGTGTGTCAGTCAGATTTCTGTCACGATAATGAAATACTCAAAATAGTCAACTTTTAAGGAGGAAAAGTTTATTTTAGTTCATAATTTTGGAGGTTCCAGCCTGATCAGCTGGCCCTGCTACTGTGGGCCTATGGCAGACCAGCGCCTCTTGGCAGGAGCACATGGTAGAACAGAGATCCTTCCGTCAGTCAGAAATCTGAAGGAAGGAATTGGACAGGCTGGGTTCCCCAAATCGCCCATGGGGTAACCATGCTGTTAAAGACTTGAAGACCTGGGGCCCAGCGGGATGGCTCAGTGCCTGCTTGGGAAAGCTTGGGTGGCTTCAGGGACTGCGGTTTGATCCCTGGCACCACATGCTGTGCCAGCCCTGCCCTCGGGGCAGGCTGAGCCGGCCATAAGAATGAGTGAATAAACAAATAAAGGTTCTAAAACAAGAAAAAAATAAATAAATAAAATAAAAAATTCATTAAAAAAAAAAAGACTTGAAGACCTTCCACAGCTCTCTACCTCCCAAAGATATCAGGTCTCCCAATAGCATTACGGGAGGCCCAAGCTCTTTTTTCAGGACCGGGGGTTTGAACTCAGGACTTTGCACTTGCCAGGCAGGCACTTGTGCTGTGAAGCTATCCTCCCAACCCCTCAAGCTTTAACCAGTGGGCTTCTGGGGATTATTTAAGATTCTAGCTTCAGAGGGACTGGGGAGATAGCTCCAAGGCACAAGTGCCTGCTGGGCAAGTGCAAGGTCATGAGTTCGAACCCGGGTTCCATCAAAAAAGATTCTAGCTTCAGTTTGTGGGTTAGAGATCTTTCAAGGTATGTTTCTTCCATTACAAAACTGAGATAATATCTATTTTATAAGATGATATCGGGGCTGGGGAGATAGCTGAGTGGCATAAGTGCCTGCCTGGCAAGTGTAAGGTTCTGAGTTTGATGCCTGCTATTGCAAAACAAATAAAGAAATAAAAGATGATATCTATCGTAATATTTTATTATTTATCACAAGGCTTAAATATGGTAATGTGTGTAAACTAGACAAAGTACATTAAATGGCCAGTCAGTACAGGCTCTGGTCAGATTACAAAGGTTCTTATGCATTTTGCATATGAACACTTCTTGAATCCCTGTGCTCTCCATCAACCAGGTAAAACGGGATTTGTGAGCTATATCTGAGCCCCAGTACTTTTTTTTTTAAAGAATTTTTTATTTTATTTTATTTTTTTTCTTGTTTCAGAACTTTTATTTGTTTGTTTATTTATTTTTATGGCCGACTCAGCCTGCCCTGAAGGCAGGGCAGGCGCAGCATGTGGTGCCAGGGATCGAACTGCAGTCCCTGCAGCCACCTAAGCTTTCCTAAGCAGGCACTTTAGACCAATGAGCCATCGTGCCGGTCCCCAGCCCCAGTAATTTTGAATACTAATGAAAACAGATGGTGGGAGCTGGGCGTGGTGGCTCACACCTGTAATCCCAGCACTTGGGAGGCTGAGGCAGGAGGATTGGTGCAAGTTCGAGACCAGCCTGGGCTACAAAAGTGAGCTCAAGGTCAGCCTCAACTGCATAGCAAGACCCTGTCTCAAAAAGACAAAAAAAACAAAACAAAAGGGGCTGGGGAGATAGCTCCGAGGCACAAGTGCCTGCGTGGCAAGTGCAAGGTCATGAGTTTGAACCCCGGTCCCGCAAAAAACAAAAAAAAACAACAAAAAAAAAAAACCAAAACAAACAAACAAACAAAAAACAGATGATGGGGAGAGGAGAAAGAGCAAACTAATTAGAATAAAAGCCAACTTCAGCTATTTTCATTAAGTATATGTGGAGTTCCTTAGTTTATATTATGAACACTTATTTTTTCATCATTTATGAACTGGAAATATAATGTAGGCCACATATTTTTCCATAGGAAATGTATTATGAAAATTAATTACTTTTCAGCCGGGTATGGTGGCACACATCTGTAATCCCAGCACTTGGGAGGCTGAGGCAGGAGGATTGGTGTGAGTTCGAGACCAGCCTGGGCTACAAAAGTGAGCTCAAGGCCAGTCTCAACTGCATAGCGAGACCCTGTCTCAAAAAAAGACAAAAAAAAAATTAATTACTTCTCTCAACACTTTATTAAGTTAGAAAACTGATAAAAAACAACATAACTTTGGGGGAAAGCACTGAAAGTATGGAACATATCACAAGTTTTCATATCATCCCTGCACTAGGGCCATGCCAATATTCTCTGTGGCATTTAAATTTTTGTATGTATGCTGCCAGGATGAACATAAGAAACTTGCTTTAAGTATAAAGCTTAAGTACATGCTTAAGAATTTCGGATGCAGAATTCAGCAGGCCTTCAAGAATCCACATTTTTCTAAGACTCTAGGTCATTTCAGGTGAAGTGGCTGAAACAATGTTTGAAAAATATGCCTTGAGAGAGGTTGCTTTGGTGCCCACTTTGAGAAACCCCTGTTTGGTCCTCTGGTGATGCAAAGGAAAAGCAGCACATCTTTCAGAAGTGGAAATGTTCAAGACAATGAACAGAACTAAGGAGATAGCTCGGCGGTCTAAGTGCCTGTCTTGCAAGCACAAGGACATGGGCTGGATTCCTGGTACCACGTGGTGTGCTATCCTTAGAAACCTGGATGTGCCATGCTGTCCCCAACCCCCCTCCCCACCCCAGCTCTGGAGAGGCTGAGACAGGAGGATCATTAGGAGACCAAGCTGTCATGAGACCCTGTATCAAATAACGAAATAAAAGATTTTAAAAAGCAAATTTAAATCCCAGCACTCGGGAGGCTGAGGCAGGAGGATCGGTGTGAGTTCGAGACCAACCTGGGCTACACAAGTGAGCTCAAGGCCAGCCTGAACTGCATAGTGAGACCCTGTCTCAAAAAGACAACAACAACAACAAAAAGCAAATTTAGGGGCCCGGCAGGATGGCTCAGTGGTCTAAAGTGCCTGGAGGCGGCTACAGGGACCGCGGTTTGATCCCTGGCACCACATGCTGTGCCAGCCCTGCCCTCAGGGCAGGCTGAGCCGGCCATAAAAATAAATAAATAAACAAACAAACAAAAATTCTGAAACAAGAAAAAAAAAAAAAAGCAAATTTAAAAAAGACAATGAGGGCCGGCCAAATAGCTCAGCAGATTAAAGCACCTGCAAGCAGGCACAGGGGCCTGCTAGGCCAGCCCTGACCCCAGGACTTGCTGAGAAGGCAATTGAGTCTGGGCATGGTGGCATGTGCCAGAAATCCCAGCTCTTGCGAGGCTGTAAAGGAGTGGATCACTGTGAGTCTGATCTAGTATTGAGACCGTGAACACCCTGTAGACCCTTCCCTAAAATATAAAAAATATAAAAATTAAAAAAATTTAAAAAGACAATGAACAAGCATTTGGGAGGATGAGTCAGGAGGATCAGTGCAAGTTCAAGACCAGCCTCAGCTACAAAAGTGAGCTCAAGACCAGCCTGAACTGCATAGCAAGACTGTTTTTTTTGTTGTTGTTGTTTTTTTTTTTTGTGGGACCAGGGTTCGAACTCACGACCTTGCACTCGCCCAGCAGGCACTTGTGCCTCGGAGCTATCTCCCCAGCCCCAAGACTGTCTTAAAAAGACAAAAAAAAAAAAAAAAAAAAAAAAAAAAAAAAAAAAAAAAAAAAAAAAAAAAAAAAAAAAAAAAAAAAAAAAAAAAAAAAAAAAAAGACAATGAACAGCTAACTTGACTAGCAAAGTGAAGTCAAAGATAATTTTTATTGTGAAGTGTAATTTTGTCAGTGTGCTTCTTTAGGGAAATATTCTTTTGTTCTTAATATGAATTTAGATTATTATGAATCTAGGAATCATTTGCTTCCTAATAAGTTACAAAATGCATAGTTCTGCCAGAAAGCTGGAACAAGATGTCCAGGTTCTCTATGTGTATACAAGGACAGCACGGGGTCGAATTGGAAGCGCCATAACCCAGTGCATGTAGCTCTGTGGATGTTTCCTTCTTAGTGTTATTTCAGACAAAATATTTCCACATATGGAGAAGGTTCCAGTGTCTTGAATTACAATGTGTTGTTTTAGTGATGGGAGATGGATCTTCCTGAAGGTAAGGGCTTTGTAGACGGCTAACAATGGGGAAGTAGATCTTGAATTACAAAATCTTCATTGAAGCAATGTCTACAGCTTGGATTCTGGGAGCAGTGGTCCTACAGTGGTCTTGCTAGAGATGGACTGGCTACTTCAAAATAATGGACACAGACCAGAGACTAATGCGTTGGATTTAGTAGTCCATGCTTCTTTTTATGACAGCACTGGCAGTTAAATCCACCCAGAATTGAAGATGCTTGCTGTTAGTTGGCCTTTTACTTGTTTCTTTTCGTTATCCAATCCTTCAGTAAATATGGCATATTGAGTAGGTTCTTTCTTTCTTTCTTTCTTTCTTTCTTTCTTTCTTTCTTTCTTTCTTTCTGTATTTAGTACAGGATCTACAGGGTCTCACTACATAGGTCAGACTCACAGTGATCTGTCCATTTGCAGCCTTCCAAGAGCTGGGATTATAGGCGTGCACCACCATGCCCAGTTTCAATTGCTATCTCAATGAACCCTGTGAGTGAGGCGGCGCAGCATGGCACACTGGAGAGTGAGCCCCAGCCCTTGCACTTTGCCTAACTGGTGCTTTAGTCTGCTGCACTATCTGTCTGGCCCTATTGAGTAGATTTTTCTATTCCACAAATATTGCGTACCTGCCATCTTCAAGGGGTATGAGCAAGCCTGGTAGACAAGCGTTCTATCTTCATGGGCTTGCATCCAAACTTTAGCTTCTAACGTATGCAGGGAATGAAGAAATGAACTATCACCCCAAATTGAATCTGGTTCCATGAAGCAGGCTGCACGCAATGTCTGTTCTCCTCCTCAGCCCCTGGTGGCGTCTGCTTTGGCTTTGGAGAGGTCTGAATACTTAATCTGTCCTGAGACTGGCAGTGATGGTCTGATGTGCTCTGCTGTACAAAAGCCTTTTTAATTTGGTCCCACTAAGTACAAATTTTTATTAATGCTCTGTAGAATTTACATGTGCAGCTTGAACTCTAAACAACAAGAAAAGAAACTCAGTGCTTTGCAGCTTCTCCTGGAAGCATGATTAGAAACCACCTGGGTCAGATTTGATGAAAATGAGAATTGTTATAATTAACAGTTGCTTTTTTGGCATTCAAAAACAGCAGTCTCTTTGCACTTCCTAATCAAGCTCGCATCACTTAGCATCTTATTTTAGTTTAAGAAAAATTTCTTCCCCTTACAGAAATAATATACACACTATTATTAAAATCTGAAAAATAAAAATAAAGAGTAGGGAAAAATACAATAGCTTGAGTTACATTGTGATATATTTTTTCTTTTAATTTATTCAGTTTTACATAGTTGGAATTACATGTTACACATAAAATTACATATGCTAATTTCTTTCAAAATCTGTTTTAAAAATAACTGTTAACCATATGAAGAGAGAAAGTATCTCTTAGAAATTCATTCCCCAGAGAAACTATTCTTCCCTTAATACGTGATACACGTCTTTGTCGTTTCCTCTCCTCCATCCTCTTTTCTCTCTTATCTTTCTTTTCAAAGGTGCTGGGTTGGGCCTGGTGGGATGGCTCAGTGGTCTAAAGCACCTGCTTGGGAAAGCTTGGGTGGCTTCAGGGACCATGGTTCGATACCCAGCACCACATGCTGCGCCAGCCCTGCCCTCGGGGTGGGCTGAGCCAGCCATAAAAATGAGTGAATAAACAAACAAAGGTTCTGAAACAAGAAAAAAATAAAATAAAAAAATTCTTAAAAAAAAAAAAAAAAGCAAAGGTGCTGGGTTAAGATTTTGTTACCAGAGGAGACTACATATCTTGTTAGAAAGACAAAGTGAAGAAGTGCGGTGAAACATCATAGGTGCTATGTAGGCATTTAAAGTCTTTCTCAATTAAACCTCAATGTCTTACTACTCTCTGTGACTTTCCTCCTTTCTTTCTTTCTTTCTTTCTTCCTTCCTTCCTTCCTTCCTTCCTTCCTTCCTTCCTTCCTTCCTTTCTTTCTTTCTTTCTCTTTCTTTTGCCCTTTTGAGACAGGGTATTGCTATACAGTTCAGGCTGGCTTTTAGCTCACTTTTGTAGCCCAGGCTGGTCTCAAACTTCCACCGATCCTCCTGCCTCAGCCTCGTAAGTACTGGGATTACAGGCGTGCACCACATGCCCAGCTTTTTTTTTTCTTCTTCAGGACTGGGGTTTGAACTCATGACCTTCCACTTGCCAAACAGGCACTTGTGCCACAGACCTACTTCCCTGGCCCTGTGTGACTTTCAAAGGTCCAGCAAACCATCATTTGTGTTCCAGGGCAGAAAGAAAAGGTCATGCATTATGCGTAGTACATTGTGCTGCACTAGGTCATCCTGCTTTTGTGCAGGGAGAATATCTTTAACAAATAATTCTTCTGGTTCAATTTCTTAACAGAGTGACTGCTGTAGCTATTAATAGCCAGTGCGGGAAGAGAACACTATTCATTACTTTTTAAAGTGGCCATTAAGGGGCTGGGGAGATAGCTCCGAGGCACAAGTGCCTGCTGGGCAAGTGCAAGGTTGTGAGTTCGAACCCTGGTCCCACCAAAAAAAAAAAAAAAAAAAAAGTGGCCATTAAGTATGAAAAAGATTTCTGCTGTATAGAGAGTTGAAGGATGTGGCTCAGTAAGCCCATTTCCTGGCACTGGGAAGTAGAGAGAACTACAGAGAAGAGACCAAGACGAAGGGAGCACAGAGGGGCTGCACCTGGCACATGCATACAACTAGTCCCCATTAGGAGACTTTGATTTCAGGCCTCACCTGTGTAGGAGTCCCTTTTAGGTCCTCATTTTGATCTGAGAAGTCAGTATTTGTAATCTCAAAGTTACGACATTGGAATCTCACCAAGGTAATTCCAATCTGTGACTTCCCATGCAACCCACGGTGAAAGTAAAGACACTAAAATATATTTATAACTATTGGGGAGTCAAGGGGCTCTAAGTCCAGCCACAAAGATGGTTCTCTGGAACAGAAAGAGTGATCCCAGCTTCATTCAATGGAGGAAGAGCTTGAGGAGAAATGACTGAGAATTGTGGGAGGTAGGAGAGTACTGTGAGCTGAGCTAGGTGGGGGGCCTACATTTACCTCTGCCACTTGCAGAGGATATGCAGAGAAAATAATCTCCATAAGGCTATTTAGATAGTATCTAAGCCGGGCATGGTGGCGCATGCCTGTAATCCCAGCACTTGGGAGGCTGAGGCAGGAGGATTGGTGCGAGTTCGAGACCAGCCTGGGCTACAAAAGTGAGCTCAGGACCAGCCTCAACTGCATAGTGAGACTCTGTCTCAAAAAGACAAAAAAAAAAAAAAAAGATAGTATCTAATGTTTTGAATAATCTGGTGCTTCAGCTTGATGTAATCTTTCAAGTCTCAGGAAGTCATAGTCTCTGTCTTGAGGCTCCTTCCCAGCTGGCAGCGCGGAGCATTAGCTCTTCCACCTGTCTTGACCTGGCTCATATTAAGGAGCAGCAGGTGTAGATTACCAGGGAGACATGCATACCACCTTCAAAGACTATCATCAACACCTCAGCTAGAGCAATATACATTGCTTAAGGCCAATTGAAAGGATAAACAAAAGTCCTAGCCAGCTCTTACATATCAACCTAAGGAAATAGGGCCAGACTCAGTCAAATTAGAGACAGTTGCTCTTCCTTCAAGGAGAGCTGGTCAGGTGGTCCTCCACAAACTGGAGTATCTGGGGACTCCTTTGGCCCTTGAGCCACAACGTCCTTCTCTTGGAGTTCTTAATTTTCATTATCTTGGTCAACTGAGCGTATTTTTTAAAATTTATTTATTTATTTATTTATTTATTTATTTATTTATTTATTTATTTATTTATTTATTTATTTATTTATTTGTCTTTTTGAGACAGGGTCTCGCTATGCAGTTGAGGCTGGCCTTGAGCTCACTTTTGTAGCCCAGGCTGGTCTAGAACTCTCACTGATCCTCCTGCCTCAGCCTCCCGAGTGCTGGGATTACAGGCGTGCGCCACCACACCCGGCTCACGTATTTTTTTTTAGAGATTTCTTGAGTTGAATACAGGGATGATTTATCTTCTGAGACATCATGTTCTTGAGAGTGAATACTGGTGCCTTCGTGGTCTGAGCATCCTAGCCTGAAAACTCCAATTTGGAGATAGTCCACAATCTGTAGCATTTTAACACTGATGTGATGCCACAAGAAGAAAATTTTACTTCTGGAGATATCAGTCTATCTCTGTATCTATTTCTGTGTCTCTTTATCTCTATCTATCTATCTATCTATCTATCATCTATCTATGTCTACCTTTCTATCTATCCATCCATATCTATCTATCTATCTATCTATCTATCTATCTATCTATCTATCTATCTCCTATCATCTATCCATTGTCTATCATCTATCTATCTATCTGTCTATCTACCGGAATTTAATGTTTTTTAAATTTATTTTTTTTTCTTGTTTCAGAACCTTTGTTTATTTATTCACTCATTTTTATGGCAGGCTCAGCCCCCGCTGAGGGCAGGGTTGGTGCAGCATGTGGTGCTGGGTATCAAACCACGGTCCCTGAAGCCGCCCAAGCTTTCCCAAGCAGGTGCTTTTAGACCACTGAGCCATCCCGCTGGGCCCCCTGAATTTAATGTTTATATTTTTTTTTTGTACTAAGGATTGAATTTCCAACTTTGTGCTTGTCAGGAAGGTGATTTGCCACTGTGCTATATCCCTGGTGCCCATGTTTATACTTGAACTCAATCTTCATTATGAGACAATGAGCTATCTCATTTAGATGCAAAAATATAAACTATAAAATGGTAGAAAATCTTCTGGGGATTATCTATCTATGTATCTATGCATCTATCTATCTATCTATCATCTTCTATTTATCTATCATGATCTATCTATCTGAGCCTACCAAAATTGTATACACAACTCAGGAAAATAAAAATATTAAATGTCTAAAAACTAATGACCAACACTTTAAGCACCTCTTGTAATTGTAGAGGCCAAAGGTAACTTGTATGAATGTCATGATATCTCAATAAATTTAGTGTTAAAATATTTATTCAAGTTTTTCTTTTCTGAAGGTTAGTGTGCACACACTTTTGGTAGTCTCTCTCTTTCCAAATACATATGTGCTCCCCCTGTACATATATATATATATATATATCTGGTGATGCAGCACTTTTTGTAAAGCCTGTAGACATCTCATGCTTCACTGTCTTCTGGAATTTTCTATTGTAGAGTCCATGTCCAATGTACCCCCTTTGTCTTCTTGGCCTATGTGAGTTTTCTTTAATTTACTGATTTTCTAGTATATGCCTGTGTGAGTGAATATTGCTTGTACATATCCACAAATATGTTTTCTCTATATATGATCTGGCTTTTCCCCCTTCCTCCTGCAGCCCTTCCATGAGCATGTCTGGGCCAGGGAGTCTATTGCCATGGGATAAAGAAGTTAGTGTTAAAGAAGTCTCTAGAGCTGGGCATGGTGGCACATGCCTGTAATCTCAGCATTTGGGAGGCTGAGGCAGGAGAACCAGTGTGAGTTTGAGGCCAGTCTGGGCTATAAAATGAGCTCAAAATCAGCCTGAGCTGCATAGCAAGACCCTGTCTCAAAAAGACCAAAGAAGAAGTCTCTAGAGTAGAAGGAAGAAGGAAGTTATAGAGATGCTATTGGCATGTTGGCAGAAACACCTGGGACCTGACTGACCCAAAAGGTCAAAGCAGCAGTCATACTCAGACTGGGCGATAACAGGGTGCTCACTCACAGGCCTGGACCCCTTCTACCACTCATCTGTACAGCATCTTCTGCAGCAGGATGCTGTTCCCTGTCACCACTTTGGAGGCTTTCCCTGACCACTCCTCTCCAGTGTTAGCCCCAGTCCTGCATTCCCTCTATCCTCTGTGTGCTTTGCTATTCTCTACAGACTTACTCTGTCTGACATGGCCCAGCTTTGCTTCTGTGTGGCCTCACAAGCTTTTCCTAGTCATGCTTTGCTGGATTATACTGAGATGACATCTTGATCTTCGTCATTCTTCATGGAAAGTGCATGAAAAGTTGTTTTTTTCCTGTTCCTATGACATCATTTTCTTGTGAGGGCCACCACACCTATGGTACAATGTGCTATCATTGCTAATCAGCCGGTGGGGGTGGGGGTGGGGAGGGGGGCGTTGATTCCATTTAGATGGGAATCACAAATCCGGAAAGTGCAGCTCCAGGAGTTGAGTCCCAGTGCCTACAATGGTGTTAGAGCCTGTGCCAGTTTTAAGCCACACCCATCACCTCCGCAGCAGCCAATGCTCAACCCCGCCCCTACCCCAGCCCTTGATAGCTTCTGCTGCTTCCCAAGGCTTTCTACAGGCCTCCATTTTTCTCTGCTCAAGCGTCTGGTTTCTGCTTATAGATTCCACAGGCTAAAACTTGTTGCTCTCATTAGTCAAAGCTAGTGGCTGGCATCAGTTGCTATCACTGGTGGTCACTATTAGTTGCCACCAGTTGATGCCATCATTTTCTGAAGCTCTTTAAGGGTAGTAGTCATAGTATTTGTAGCTCATTTTATTTTATTTATTTTTATATTTAGTACAGGGTCTTCAGGGTCTACAGGGTCTCTACACAGATCAGACTTGTAGTGATTCTTCTGTCTTCCACTTTCCCAAGCACTGGGATTATAGGCACATACCACCCATCACACCCAGTCTCAATCGCCACCTCAGTGAGCCCCTGAGGAAGAGCTGGCATGGCATATTGTTCATTTTAATATGACTTCTCTATCCACACTACCCAAGATTAGAGTTCTGAGTAGATTTATCGGTCTTTTAAGGCCCTGCTACCTAAAAGTTAACCATAAGCAGATGTACAGGACCACTGGGCACAGTATATTTATAGCACAAGGCTTTATTTGGACTTGTGCTGCAGCACTGGTCTGAAGGGAGCCTTGCTATTCTAATTCAAGGAGTATGAGGGTGTGCCTCTTCTGTAGGGGACAGAGCAGGAAGATCACCTGGGGTTGGACCAAGTTGCAGGCCTTAATAGGATGGCGCGTTTAGGGATTGGCTATAAGATGAAGCCAAAGTCAGCTGGGACTGGTCAGTGTCTCAAGATAACTGTGGCAGAGCCATCTGGTGGTCACAGGGTAGAGTCATCAGGAGTGGTCGCAGGGCAGAGTCATCTGATATTGGTTCATGCTTCAAGCCTCTTGTGGCCAAGGCAGACCACTCCTGGAGATTTTTACCATCTGCAGTAGCTGTAGCCATAGCTATCAGTGATAGCATGGCCCATTCTAGTCAGAGGGAAAAGAGAGGGTCATCTGTTCCTTGTTTGTCTTGCTCTTCAATTCCTATTCTCCTCGGCTCCCATCTGTCTCAGAGTGTCAGTGTGTTAGCTTTGCATTGTGGCAACAAATACCTGAGAAGCTTACCTTAAAAGAAAGGTTTATTTAGAAAGGTTTATTTTGGCTCATGTGTGCAGAGGTTTCAATCTTTGTTCAGCTGGCTCCATTGCTGTAGGTCTGTGGTGAGGCCAAGGAAAGCCTCATTTTATGCCAGTCAGGAAGAGAGAGAGAGAGAGAGAGAGAGAGAGAGAGATAGAGAGAGAGACAGAGAGAGACCAGATTTAGTCTCCAAAGTCATAGTCCCATGGTGCACTCCATGCTAGGGTCTATCTTCTAATAATTATTCAGCTATGAACTAAGCAGTAGATTAGTCTATGGATAAGGCTAGTACCTTCATGATCCAATCACTTCCCGAAAGCATTACCTGGCCTGTTGGAGACACTTTATTTTATTTTATTTTTGAAATCATATATATATTTGGTATTTGATACAGGGTCTCACTACTCAACATGACTCATAGAGACCCTTCTGTCTCAGCCTCCCAGTTCCGGGATTACAGCTGTGCATCACCATATCTGGTGTGAGTGGCCAGTACAGCATGTCCAGAGTTCTGGGATCAGCACAGCATGTGGTACCAGGGGTCAAACCCAAGTCCTTGTGCTTGCCAGGCAGGCTTTCATGCTGCTGAGCTATCTCCCCAGCCCCTGGGAGACATTTTAAATCTAAAGTATAGGGGGCCAGGGAGATAGCTCTGTGGCACAAGTGCCTGCCTGGCAAGTCCAAAGTTGTGAGTTTGAACCCTGGTCCCACACAAAAAAATCCTATAAATCTAAAGCATAACAATGAATAAATAGATATAAAACTAACTGATGCTTTACTTGAACTAATGGTATTTATTTATTTATTTATTTATTGGCCAGCTCAGCATGCCCTGGGGGTGGGCCTGGCACAGCATGTGGTGCCAGGGATCGAACCACAGTCCTCACGGTTGCCTAAGCTTGCCTAAGCAAGTGCTTTAGACCACTGAGCTATCTCGCCGGCGGCATGATGCTTTATTTGAATGTCTGCTACAAAATAGCAGTGTGAATTGTGTTCATTCTATCAGAGCCATGGTTACCTCAATAAATAGCAGTTGTGTAGGAGGACAGAGTTACTATTTTTCTGATTGCTTTCACATTTGTATTTTTATTTGGAGCTGATGTTTGAGGCAAGATGGGAACAAAAGGATAACTTTCTGCCTAGGTGCTGGGCCCTCTTTTTGTAGGCAAGATCTGGGAAGACCGTTCAGATTCTGGCAGTGTCGTGGTTGTTGTTGTTGGTTTTTTTTTTCTTTTTTGTTTTTGTGGTTCTTGTTTTTAGTATTGTGATTTTTTTTTACCCCCTCTGGGTACCTTCATATGAATTTTAATGCTATACTAGGCAATCCTAGTAAATTAAATTCAGGGCTCCCATCCAGATTTGCCTTTTCAAATTGGGCATGTTTTTATTATTTTTTATTTTTATAAAGAGCAGCATATTTATTGGGGAAAGAAAGCTGCTGTTGGAGAGAGGGACAGAAGGGATTTTTATAGAGCAAAAGTATGAGGTAAGGTGAGTCTCAGGTGGAAAACACGGGAACTCGCACATGAGGTAGGATAAAAATATGGACAAACAGGCACAATTGCTCAGGTAAAATTGATTGAATCCAGGATCAAATGGGAAAGTGAGTCATGTAGCAAGTGGGCATGAATATGGAACAAGGGCTTATCCTGTAGGGGCTGGAGTAGTGACTCTTCCTGGCCATGTATGTATACCTTGAATTTATTTCACAACTTTACTTCAAAGGTTGAAGTAAGTCACAACACACTTCAAAGGGAATGGAAAGGTGAAATATCAGCAACTCTATTCTGTCACAAAAGACAAGCAAAAGAATGCAGGTCTAAGTTATATCTCCTGGGGCTCAGGAGATAGGTGGGCAGTCACAGCACCTGCTTGGCAAGTGCAAGGACCCAGGTACCATCTCCTGTGCCACATGCTGTGCTGGCCCTGGAACCTGGGGAACCCCATGAGCACTGTGCCAGCTATTAAAACAGGGCATGGTGGCACATGCCTGTAATTTCAACCATGGAGAGGCTGAGATACAACGATTACTACATGTCTGAACTGGATATTGACATCCTCTATCTGATAAATAAAAATAAAAAAAACTAAGTTGTCTGTACTATCAAACATTTAAGAGGTTTTTTTTTTGGCTGGCTCAAGCTGCCTTTCTGGTGGGTCGGGAATTGAGCCGCTGACCTTGATGCCTGACTGGGATCGCAGGCACAAGCACTTAAACCACTGAGCTATCCTGAAAGCCCCCTAAGATACTTGTTTATTGCCCTTAAATGACCACAAATATCCGTTAGTAATTTATGTGCACCATATTCAGTATTCTTGTTTGATGTGATTAGTGAATTTTTACTGCTTTAAATAAATCTATCTGATTAAGTAAGGTTGCAATATGGATTATACATAGATTTGGACAATTTAAAAATACAAAGAACTGAAGACTATGAGGAAAATAATAAAAATCCATAGAAATAAATAGAATACATAATATAGGTAGAAATCTTAAAGACATATAGGTAAGTAGAGAGTTCATGATCAAAAACCATACTTCAAGCAATCAATGACTGGAATCTCATCTTTTTGAAAAGTTTCGTAGTTTCTTTCTTTCTTTCTTTCTTTTTCTTATCTTTTTGAGACAGGGTCTCCCTATGCAGTTCAGATTGGCCTTGAGCTCACTTTTATAACCCAGGCTAGTCTTGAACTTGCACCAATCCTCCTGCCTCACCCTCCCAAGTGGTGGGATTATAGGCATGTGCCACTATACGCAGCTTTTTTTTTTTTTTTTTTTTGGCTGGTTCAGGGAAAGTGTGGGGATCAAACTACTGTGCCCTGTGCCTGACTGGGATTGCCTGTGAAGGCACTTAAACCATGGAGCTAACCCAAAATCCCCCTTTTTGAAAAGTTTCAGCACTCCAAAGGAAGTCTCCAACAGAGTACAAGGAAAACCAATGAACTGGGAAAAAATTATTGTCAGCTGTCCCTTCCACAAAGGCCTTCTATGGAGAACATACAAAAAAAAAAAAAAAACCCAAAAACAAAACAAAACAAAAAAAAACAACCCAGCCCTCCCCTCAAATCCAGAGGATCAATCAAAAAATGGGCATTTCAGATGAAGAAATACAAATGGCATGTAAATATGTGAAAAAATGTTCGCCATCATTGGTCATTGGAGAAATGCAAATGAAAGCAACACTGAGATACCGTCTCACTCCAGAAAGAATGGCTAACATCAAGAAGTCACCCAATAGGACCGGGTGTGGTGGCTCACGCCTGTAATCCCAGCACTCAGGAGGCTGAGGCAGGAGGATCAGTGTGAGTTTGAGACCAGCCTGGGCTACAAAAGTGAGCTCAAGGCCAGCCTGAACTGCATAGTGAGACCCTGTCTCAGAAAAAACAAAAACAAAAGAAAAACAAAAAACAAAAGATAGATTGGGAATCCCATTCAAGCCAGCTGTTTCCTTCCTGGGTGATTTTGCAGAAGAACTGAAAACCTCACACCATGGTGTTATATGTGTACCTGTACTTATAGCACTCCAATCTGTCATAGGCAAATCCTCCAAACAACCCAGATGCTCATCAACTGAAGAATAGATAAAGATGTGGCATTTTTACACAATGGAGTATTATTATTCAGCTATAAAACAGGATAAGTTAGAGATTTATGTCCATAAATGGATGCAACTAGAGACCATATTCTTAAGGGAAATAAATGGGACCCACAAATGTAAACATCTCCTCAGTGTGGGAACCTAAAAGAGAAAATGGAATCTGAAGAGTACAATAGATACTGGGAAAAGGGAATGAACCTATTCAAAAGGAAAGAGTTACAATGTTGAGGAGAAGGAGAGGAGAGGGAGTCGGGGAAAGAGATTTGTCCATGTATGTAAACAGAATGGTTTGGACAACTGTGCTATTGATTTCTGCTGATCTATGAGAAAGAGCAGATAATACTTAATTTGTTTTGTTTCCTTTTTTCAATTGTTTCTCCTTTTTCTTCTCTAAATTTCTTATTTTTTTTTTCCTTTCTTCTTCCAATTTTACATACATGTATCTGGTAACATGAATAACTAGTTGCAAGACAACACTATGCATTACAACAAATACTTGTTAAGTGAAATTCTGTATTGCTTGCAATTTTTCTGTTTTAATACTTTTAAAAAAACTTTATTTATGTTATTAACTTTTATGCTATGGCTTACTGAGCCTGCCCTGGGGGTGGGGCTGGTGCTGCATGTGGTGCTGGGGTTCAAACCATGGTCTCTGTGGTTGCCTAAGCAGGTGCTCTAGACCCCCGGTCTATCTGCTGGCCCTATTCTAATACTATTTTGAACCTTCTTTAAAAGATTAAAAAAAAAAAAAAAAAGAATATATTTAAATAATTCCTTGACAATTTATTGATGCTAAGATATTTTTTTCTTTTGGAAAATACATAAAATTTATCTTTTGCTGGGTGTGGTGGCATATGCCTGTAATCCCAGTACTCAGGAGGATGAGGCAGGAGGATTGGTGCTCGTTTGAGACCAGCCTGGGCTACAAAAATGAACTCAAGGCCAACCTGAACTGCATAGCAAGACCCTGTCTCAAAAAGACAAAAAATGGCCAAGCAATGGCTGTGACTCATCCTGAAGGCTGACACTAAGAACAGTTCTACAAAGTACTATGTATGGTTCCACACTTAATCCTGAGGGGATTCGACCCTGGAAAAAACAAAACAAAACAAAAAAAACAACAAAAAACGAATATTTTGTTATACAGGTCTTGCTTTGACTTGCCCTTGATCACCCAGCAAAAAAAAAAAGCTTAATTACAATGCATGAAACACAGAGCTAGATTGGTGAGATGAGCTTTAGGAGGCTTAGATCAATAGCCTCCAATATTACAAGCTTCACTGGTGGCCCACTTCAATTGCAGAACATTTGACTGTATATGCATCTGCTTCCTCTTAGTCCAAAGAGAAGAATTTTCTTTTCCATTCTTCTTCTTCTTTTTTTCTTTCCTTTCCTTTTCCTTTTTTTCTTCTTAGCAACATCAATAGGGTGGGGTGTCATGCCCACACACTGTGCTCTGTAAAACTATTATGAGGACAATATGCAATGTGTCAACTTTTAAAATAAGAAAGGGGAAAAGAAAAAAAAAGTAATGTTGATTGAATGTGTGAATGTTTAATTGTTTGATTAATCTTATATACCTATATGTATTAATCTAAACTGATCTGATGATGAAAATATGTAGTATAACCATTGTTAAATTTATACAATAAAATATTAAATAAAAAAGACAAAAAATCTTTTATCTTTCCTGAATTATGTAAGGATTAATTAGTATTTAATATTCATTTTTTTGCATAATTTGTTTTACTTTTAGACTTTATAAAAAAAAAATAAAACAGAAGCCCAGACACACCTCTACCCCAGGGAGTAAGGCTCATACCCTTCTTGCATAGACCTGGCTGTGCCATCCCTGTAGAACCTGTCCGCTCAGCTATCTACAATTGAAGCTGGGCTCTGAGGGCCCATAAGGATGCTTATCTTCCAGCCTCATAGCACAACAGCCTGAAGCAGTGGAAAGCACCTCCCACAGCCTGTAATATGTCACTGTTGGTGTGTCTGACCTGAGCACACTGCTAGGGATGGCACTTGTGTGTGCACAAGGTCCCCACCCTCCTTAGTGACTGAATACAGCATTCAGGGGCTGTTAAGCTGAGGTGTTAAATGCAGAAAGAAAAGATTAGTCAGTCATGTCCAAGTAACATGTGGTAGAAATGTTTAAACCAACATGGTTAAATGTTAAAAGATCTTTTTTTTTTTTTTTGTCTTTTTGAGACAGGGTCTTGCTATGCAGTTGACACTGGCCTTGAGCTCACTTTTGTAGCTCAGGCTGGTCTCGAACTTGCACCGATCCTTCTGCCTCAGCCTCCTGAGTGCTGGGATTACAGGCGTGTGCCACCACGCCCGGCTTAAAAGATCTTTAAAAATCAAAATATTCACATAATTGTAAGTTAGTCAAAGCTAATCATCTACAGCAAGGACAACGAAGTGCAAGTGGTGCTGGCTGGCTTCTCACCAGTCTCTGGGGTGAACAGACTGGTCGTCAGTTGCTCTTGAACAAGTCGATGTAGCTCTGCAGGAGGGAGACGTTGTTTCTGGCATGCTTGATTTCCAGCTCTGACATCTCTATCAGATTCTTCCTAAATGCCGCCACTCTGTTCTGTTTGAAGTTCATCAGTTCTTCCTTTGCTGACTCTCGGAAAGCTGCTCGAACTTCTGACAGCACTGCTGCTGGTGCGCCTCGGCCACCTTCACGTCTCGGCTCTTCAGTCGGGCCTTGTCCAGAGCTTTGTTGGAGTTCTCATAGTCAATGAGAGCTTTAGTGCGTCTGTATAGAAGATCCTTGGCAGCCTCAATGTTGAGCATGTAGTAGTGGAGCAGCTCTATCAGCTTTAAGTCTTCACCTGAAGACACACGGCCCTCCACTTTCCGAAGTTTTTCAAATAGCTCAGCAAACTTCAATAGGTACTTCTTGATGATGGTGGGCTCCTCCAAGGCCAGGCTATGCAAGCAGGCTGCCGTGTGGATGTAGTCATCGGCGACATTTTTATGTGCCCAGGTCATCCTGTCAGCTTTGCCCACAGGAGTCCTTGATCCTGTTGTAGTAGTGAGCCAGGAAGTTCTTCTCCTGCTCAAAGAAGTCGTTCACTTCCTTAACCCCAGAAAAGAGAACTTCATCAGCACTCTTCACCACACTCTTGAAAAACCCACCAAACACCTCTTTGGTATTTTTCCGCCTGACACTTAGATCCTGATCATATTCGAGGAAAATATGGAAGTTGCGGTCTTTACTGAGAATGGGGTGAGAAGAGAGCCGCTGAAGAAAGACTTCATGGGAGGACACAGTCTTCTTAAAGACAGCGAGATACTCCGCCTCCAGCTCCTGCTTCATCTTGGCAAATTCTTCCTTAGTCATGGACCCTTCTCCCTCTCCCAGCTTCTGCATCTTCTCATGAGGGCCATCGAAGTCTGGCTTCGTAGGAGCCGGAGGAATAATAAGCCCTGCGTAGTCTGTTGTTTCAGTGAGAGTGTCATGTTGCCTTGTAAGAGAAAACTCTGGACTTTGAAATGCAGGCAGTGTGGTCTTGGTGTGCACTGTGAACTTGACCCTGTCCCGCTCACTCAGTGCATCAGGTATGTCGATTTGCAGCGAAGGGTCGACATTCAGGTCCACAGATGCAGATCTTAGCTTGCCGCGGTCCTCCTCCAGCGGCGGCAGTGACTCGGGAACCGCGGCCATGGCGACGTGGGCCTCGAGCAGGGGCCGCCCACGCTCCTCAACACGTGGGAACCGCCGACTGAAGGACTGCGACGGCGATGTATAGCGACAGTCACCCTAGTGGCATGGATGCCTCAAGAAAGCTAATATTCATGTATTTTGTGGCTTTTTTTTTTTTTTTTTTTTTTTTTTTTTTTTTTTTTTTTTTTTTTTTTTTTTTTTGTGGGACCGGGGTTTGAACTCACAACCTTGTACTTGCCAGGCAGGCACTTGTACCATGGAGCTATCTCCCCAGCCCCCTATTTTGTGGTATTTTGACAATAGTCTTCAACCTATTAATGTAGGCTCTTTGTAACTTATTCAACATAACTTATTCTTCTGTTACCTTATATTTCAGACCACACACTCAGTTTGTTGATGAGGCATTAGGTTGCAGCCTAAGACATTTATTTCTGGGTTCACATTTTTGCTTTGAAGAAGCAGAAATCCTAAACAAATACAGAGAGGCAGGCCATTAACTTAATCAAAATTTCTGCTTTACTGATTGTTATATTGGATATGGCCGTAATGCCAAGACAAATACATGAAAAATCAATTTGCATACATATATTGCTGCTTCTGCATAATCCACAGCAACAAAATGCTAGGAGGTATGTATTTGTATACATGCGTGGAAGAGCATCTGAGCATTAGTCCATTTTTTTTTTTTCTCTTAGGGTTTGGCTGCCATACCTGTTTTGACCAATAAAAGATGAGTTTAAGTTAAAGTCTGGGGTTGGCCAGCTGCATATTTCTTACATATAATATTGGAGCACTAAGAACTTATATATTTTCTGAAGTACTGTGTGGTTTTCTCTTTACTTTTTCTGGAAATCTGGAACATCTTTTTCCTATCCAATTTTCCCAGAAAATTGGCTTATTTGGAATTCCACTCATCTCTGGAAGGATTTGAATGATCCTGCACAGGCAGGTAAACTATGGCTTTCTTATAGACTCGGAAGAGGACAGAGAAATCATCTTTGTCACCTGCTAAGACCCTGTGTTGCAGGCAAAGCAGAGTTGTGTTGGGGTGAGTGCACACAAGCCTGGCGCAGCTTGGCAGTGAGGCCTATGAGCACAGCTGGGGTCACATTTGGAGCCCCTGGCCAACCCTGCCATAAGAGATCTGTAGCCTCAGATTCCTGGGAAGAAGGATCTGAGACAGGCATATGTGTAGAGATGTGATGGTTGAGCTGATCACAAAGTGGAGCAGAGACCAGGGCACAAAGGATAAAATCATCTCTAAGGTCACCAGGTGCTCTGTACCACAAGCCCTCAGATGGAGCGTGATGGAAGGCTTCTGGATCACACAGAAGTATACATTAGGCCATCTCCTCAGTGTGAGAAGCGGAAAGAGTAAATAAGATGAAAAATTCACAACAGATACTGTCAGGTGGGAAGAAGCTTCAAAAGAAAAGAGAAACTGGGGTGGGGAAAGGAAAAAAGAAGAAAAGGAAAAGCCAAAAAAATATCTATATCTATCTATGTATCTATGTATCTGAAATGGGTCAACTGAATATTGAGCTGTAATTATGGAAAACTGTTAGGTTCCCTTAGGCTTGCTGTTATCTATTCTAAGGAATGTACTCTCACCCTCTTTTCAAGGCTGTTTAGTAAGGAGTAACTGAGTAACTGTCTCCCTCCACTCCCTAATCTAAGTTCTGTAAACATACTTAGTTTAAGATGTATCTTGTAAAGACGACTTACTCAAGCAACCCCCACACAGCCCAGCTGCACATAAACCCCTGTGACTTTCCTTTTAAAAGCTCCTTGCTTCCCCGGCTGGTGGTTCATCAGTCTTCTCCTGCATGTGAAATGACTGGTGGCCCTGAGCTCAGTACTAAAGGTTTATTTTAAATTCTCATTTTTGGATTTTGGTCTGGCTTCTGCTTGGGAACCCATAACACTATCTATGTATCTATCTTACACCACTAATTTCTCTTAGTTCATTGAAAATATTGTTTGGATAATTAGATGTCCATATCTTGTACTCTGACTAATTTAATAATAACAATATGTACTAACTATTGATACCTTCCTATTATCATACGTGTGTGTGTGTGTGTGTGTGTGTGTGTGTGTGTATGGACCTTGCACTTGCCAGGCAGGCACTTTTGCCGCTGAGTTATCTCCCCTGTCCCTTTCCTATTATCTTGTTTTGAAATTTTGCTTTATATGTTTTGCTCTTTAAATAAACATAAATGCTTCTATCTAGAAGTGTGTCCACCCTGAGATGCATAGGTTGAAACTCTTGCTGTAGGCAGCTGAATTAGATAGAAATATTATAGGCAGTCAAACAGAGCCAGGCCCTCAAAGAGACAAAATGCAAGAAAAGGTAACTTTGCAACTTGAAAGAGACAGACACTCCCCGCTGTGGGCCAGACCTCAAGACAAAAAAATAAACAAATATAGCCACATACTTCCCTAGGAATGGTGGTCAGGGGTTGATATTCTAAATAGGTATTAATCACCTTGAAAGAGCCCAAATGAACCACTAACTCAACCCCTAACAAGAAGAGACCCTGTCTTGTATTCATTCCCACTTGATACAGTGACTCTCTTCCTTATTTGGTACTGATTTAATCAATTTTACTTGAGCAATGGTATTTGTAAGCTCATTGGTTGACCATAGCTTTGTCCCACCTCATGCCCACCTAAGCAAGTTCCCTCATTCTCTTCCACCTTAGACCCACCTTACTGCATGGTTTTACACTATAAAAGTCCCTGGAAGAGACAGCTTCTGGGGGACAACCCGCTCAGGAACCCCTCCTCCTGTCCCTCTCTCAGACAGGAACTTTCTTTCCCCTAATAAATATATTCTGCTCATAACCTCCATTTGTTCCTAAAATTTATTCTTCTGTTTTAGAGAACACAAACTCATCCCAAGTACCTTTCAGGTCAGGAGATTCATTTTCCTCCCATATCATTGGAGGTCACCCACCCGAGATCAGTTTTTCTTCCTGTATCATTCTAGTCCTCACTATCTCATGAGGTGACCATGTTTGATAATAGGGCTTGTAAAGGCTGATTAGATTAAAATCATCCTATTAGGCTAAGCGTGATCTAATCCTACTAGTGATACAAGCAGAAAAAACTGATTCTGGGTGGATGACCTCCAAAATGATATAGGGGGAAAATGGCCCCCAACCTGAAGACTACCTGGACGAGTTCATGTTCTCTAAAACCAAAGAATAAATTTTAGCAACAAGTAGAGGTTATGAGCAGAATAGATTTACTGGGGGAAAGAAAGCTCCAGTCTGAGAGATGACCAGGAGAGGGGCCCAGGTGTGTTGTCCCCAGGAAGCTGTCTCTTCCAGGGACTTTTATAGAGGAAAACCACGTGCTGAGGTGGATCTAAGGTTGTAGGGAAGAGATGGGAACTCGCTTAGGTGGGTATGAGGTGGGACAAAAATGTTGTCAACCAATGAGATAACAAGCACCATTGCTCAGGTAAAATTGATTAAAATCAGAATCCAATGGGAAAGCAAGTCACGTAGCAAGCAGGCAAGAGTACCACCTATTGGGCTTGGTCTGGTGATTCCTTCCAGGCTCTTTCAAGGTGATTGATACTTATTTAGCATATCAATCCTGGATGCCCACCCTTAAGAAAGTAATTAGTTGTTTTTGTTTACTCTTTCTTTTTTGTCTTTTCGAGACAGGGTCTCACTATGCAGTTCAGGCTGGCCTTGAGCTAGCTTTTATAGCCAAGGCTGGTCTCAAACTCGCACCGGTCCTCCTGCCTCAACCTCCCAAGTGCTGGAATTACAGGAATGAGCCACCGCACCTAGCTAACTTTTGTTTACTCTTGTCTTGAGATCTGGCCCACAGCCGAGGAGTGTCTGTCTCTAGTTATAAAGTCACCTTGTCTTCCATGTCATCCTTGAGGACCTGGCCCTGTCTAACCACCTATACTATTTCTATCTAATTTAGCTGCCTACAACACTAGTGCTGTTCTAAGAAGAAATTTGGAACCATGGAGAAATGCCAGGGATGGGTGTGCTCAAAGGAAAGTTCAGGTGAGGACATAACAAGATGTCTGTCGAATGGCAAAGGAAAGAGGAGAAACCAAATCTGCTGACACTTTGATTTTAGACATCTAGCCTCCAGACTAGTGAAAAAATTAATTTCTGTTGTTTGGGGTACTTAGCATGCATTGCTTTCTGTGCTAGGCCTAGCCAACTGGGTTGCCTCATAAAAGCAAGAACAAGCAAGTTTTGACTTTGGAGGGTTTCCTGCTTAGCACTGGTGAGTCGTATATCCTTGGGCATCAACCAAGTGTCCCTGGCATCTGATGCATTGGGGCCAACAGATGTCCCAGAACAGAAAGTGACAGGAGCACAAATGAGTCAAAGATGAGGACCTGGTGGGTGACAATGTGAGCAGCCGACAGGAACCTGAGTGTCAGTGGGCTGCTGGGGCAGGGAGAGGGGGTAGCTGGGACAAGAAACAGGTAAAGCTGAGAGGGGCTAATGCGGAGCTGAAGTGGTACTATTGTAGGCAGCTGAATTATTTAGAAATATTATAGGCAGTTAGATAGGGCCAGGCCCTCAAGGACAACATGGAAGACAAGGTGACTTTACAACTATGGATAGACACTCCTCCAGCTATGGGCCAGATCTCAAGAAAAGAGTAAGCAAATATAGCCATATACTTTGCTAAGGATGGGCATCAAGGATTGATATGCTAAATAAGTATCATTCACCTTGAAAGAGCTTGAAAAAGTCACTAGCCCAAGCCCACCAGGAGGAGACCTTGTTGGATATTCTTTCTTTTTATGGCCAGCTCAGCCTGGCTTGGGGGTGGGGTTGGCACAGCCTATGGTGTCTGGGATTGAACCGAGGTCCCTTCCATGGCCTAATCTTTCCTAAGCAGGTGCTTTAGACTACTGAACCATCTCATTGGCCCCTGTGGAGGACTGCCTGAGCAGCTCTCCTTGAAAGAAAATCGACTGTCTCCATTTTGACTGAGCCTGACTCTATTCCCTTGTATTGAAATGTACAGAGCTGGTTAGGACTTCTCATTATCCTCTCATTTGGCCTTAAGCAGTTTGTATTGGTCTAGCTGAGGTGCTGGTGGTAATTTTTGAAGATGGCACACATGTTTCCCTGATAACAGGACGAAAAGCCAATGCTCCATGGTGTGTCAGCTGAGATCGAGCCTTGAGATAGAGGTTGTGACTTCCTGGAGCTTGAAAGATTACACATCAGAACTGAAGGACCAGAGCCCCAAAAATCTCATTATCCTTTCAATTGGCCTTATTGGTCTAGCCAAAGTGCTGGTGGTAATTTTTAAAGATGGCAAGCATGTTTCCCTGATAACAGGACGAAGAGCCAATGCTCCACGGTGTCAACTGGGATCAAGCCTC
>PVJA010029749.1:0-14666 GCA_004027025.1 Myocastor coypus
AAATTACCAGGTATAAGCATGTAAAATTGGTGAAAAAAATGAGTTATAGGAAATTAAAAAGGAGAAAAAAAATTTAAGCATTCATAGCTCCTTTTAATAAACCAGCAGAAATTGGCAATATGATAATCCAAGCTATCTGGTATACATATGTAAATTTACCTTTTTTCCTTCTTTCTTTCCTTGTTTTGTCCTTTCTCTCATCCCAGTTCCTTCCCTTCAAACAGATTCTTTCACTTTCACAGTGTCTACTATACCTTTCAGATTTTATTTACTCCTTCAGATCTTACACTTGTGAGATAATAAGATGTTTACACGTGTGGGTCTTATCTATTTCACTTACAATTATGGTCTCCAGTTGCATCCATTTACCTGTAAAGGCCTCGAGTTTATCTTTTTTTATATCTGAGTAATACTCCATTGTGTTTTTTATTTAATTTTTGTTTTGGTACTAGGGACCAGGCTCAGGACCTTGTGCTTCCAGGCAGGTGCTTATGCCACTGAGCTATCTCAAGTGTGACTAGAACCCTTCCATTGTGTTTTTAACAAATGCCTAGATATTTTATTTTTAGGTCCTCAGACCATACTTTGCAATTCTTTGTGTTAGCACTCAGTAGTATTTTAATTACATAAGGTTCATTAATCGTAGAAACTTCCAAATTGTCTTCCTTTCATATGGCAGGGCTTTGTAAAGGTTCTTCGTTAATAGAAAGTATGTCATTTCTTCCTGGTTCCTTTGTTTTCAGCGTTGGTTTGTATTATATGTTCCATCTTTACTACTGACTTACACTTTGGTATTTTTATTATTCCTTTTTTTTTTTGGTGGTGCTGGGGATTGAACTCAGGACCTTGCACTTACCAGGCAAGCACTTGTTCTACTCAGCTATCTCCCCGGCCTTGTTCTTGTTGTAATGATGCTCTGAGTCCCTTGGGGATCTAGGCTTGATTACATAGAGAACAATGTTTCTTTCCTTTTCTTTTTGAACTCACTATATAGCCTAGTCTAGCCTCAAACTTACAGTCATCTTCCTGCAAGATTAGGTGTGTCCCACCACACCTGGCACATAGAGAGCAGTATCTTAGATGAAGATTGATCAGGGGAGGTGGCTAATGTAAGAGTAAGTATATATCGAGTTCTTCCTGTGTGCCATAGTGGTCCTAAGTCCTCTCCATTATACATATATCCTTCTTTCTCATAAGTCACTTGTTACCAAAAATTCCCTTGTAGAGAAATTCTCTTCAAGTGTGACTAGAACCCCTATTAATTTTAGTGACCAGATTTCTCTACATTTCTTTAAAATACTTATTTCAGTAATTGGCATTTGCTGTCACAATACAACCCTCCAAAGGCATTTTCTGTTTATTAACTATACTAAAACAAGTTTTGTTCCGCTATTGTTTTTGTGCCTGTTACTCATTATAACTATACTCATAAAAAATGTATCCATGAGTCTCAATGATTGTGCAATTCAAGCCTTAATATAAAACAACAGCAGTAAGGTTTTGCTACAAATCAAGTAATAAGGACAAAAGAAATGAAATAGAGCAATGAATTGCTCTTTGCCAGTGTATAAGTGGACACCATAGATGCTGTGATGTATCAGACTTGCTGCTGTGGCTCAGCAAACCAAAAGGGTTTGGAGAAAACTAGTTAATCTGATTGTGAAAATGAACACCTGACTGATTAATCTTGCTTTGTGTTGATTAATCTTAAGGAGTTCAAATGGATCATTGAAAATGTGAATAAATATTTTATTCCTTAATATATAAATATTAATAAAATTCTTTGTTAGGGAGAATTTTTTGTAACAAATTGTATGGTTTGGGGTATGACTAGTAATGTTTTTGATTTTTTGCAACCACTTCATGAAGAGGGTGGTATTATTCCATTTTTTATAGGACACTGAGGTAGACAAGCAAGTTGTCTAGTAATTAACATGTCCAGTAATTGAGAATTACTGGTGGAACCAGGTGTAGACCAGCAGTTGGTCCCATGCTGCATTTTCCCCACTGTAACTAGCATGTTGTATAGGGGCCTTGTGTTACTGCTGTCATAGACGGGTTTTTGTTACATGTGGAAACAAGTCACTGCTGCCATACCTTTCTATCTTAGGTTTGTTAATTTAAGATTTTATTTTGACTGGAATTTAATTCAATGTGATTTAATTATAGACTTTAAAACTAATATTAGACTTTTTGTTTCTGTTCTGTCTCACTCCTGTTCCTGAAGGGCTTTCCTTACTCCAAGATGTTGAGACAGGAGTGCAGCATATTTTAGCAGACATGATTGCTAAAGACAAAGACACGCTTGACTTCATTCGGAAATTGTGAGTAACTATAGAGTTTTCTGCTTTGTGGTATCGTGCTGGTAAGGGTCACATGGCTTGTGCTAATACCAGTATTCATTAAAAACTTTGTATTGAGAATTTTTTTTTTAAGTAGCAGAACTCTTTGTTCAAACAACAGAACCCTAATATATAAAACAGATAAAAGCAAAGCTGTTTTAATTGAATTCTGAGCAGGGAGCCTGGAACTTAGCCTCCTCATCTTCTTTCCTCAGTGGAGGGCCTAGATGAACACAGTGTACAAACTACTGCTTTTCACAGTTTTTCCCAATGAGAGACTCATATCTGCTGAGAGAAGTGCTATTGTTTTTTAAACATGCTAATTATGATATGTGTGCTTAACTTATAATATGTCTGTTATATCTCATTTTTGGTGCTTACCTGTGGTTGGGTTGATTTAGAATGGTGACGTCAGGTGTAGTGCACAGGACTGGCCTTAAAACGGACCTTAGCTGCTGGGGAGAGCAGCTTATCCATGGCATCACCGTTGAATGTGAGAGACTGACACAAGGTCTTTGTTAGAGTTCATTGGGCTTACAGATTTATGCCTCACTAAAAAGCCCTTTAAAATGTTATTTTTATGTACTCTGTCATTCTTTTTCTGCTATCTATTGGAAGAGAAGACAGGTTTCTGCTATATTCCCCCCCTATCTCCACCGTTTCTTACTAGTTTTTTGTTAATGCAAGGGATAGACTGTTCCATATTATCAGTAGCCCTAGCTGGAGTGAGAGGTAGTGGGATAACTGTTCAGGGTGAAAACTGTTTTTGTGGGGCCAGGGAGACAGCTCAGTAGAATAAGCACTTGCCAGGCAAGCACAGGGTCCTAAGTTCAATCCCTGGCACCGCCAAAAAAAAAAAAAAAAAAAAAAAAATCAAAAAACAAGAAAGAAAACTGCTTTTGTAAGTAATTATGTTGTTGAAATTTGGTTTACTTTTACAAGTAGATATTGGAAGCCATCCTAGTATATCCTTTTGTTTGGCTGTTCAGCTTTTAATTGTCTGTGACTGCCTAATTCAGCAGATAAAGAAGGATGATATTTAGACTAGTACTACTGGTCTGATTCCTTACATACCATATTGGAGCCTCATTAAACAAATATAAAAAAAATAAAATAAAATAAAAATGTCACTTGATAATGGCTTAACTTTTTTGCTGTCTGCAGTATATGTTAATAATTACTCATGTTTTGAATATTTGTGTATCTGAGCAGATGCCAAAATAGATACATTTGTATTCAGTCGTCTCTGGCAAAAGTATCCTCAAAGAAAGTAAATGAGAAAGATGTTGATAAATTTCAACTCTACCAGAACTTCTCATGTAACATAAGAAACATTCAACACCATCAGGTAAATAAGGAAATTGCTTGTGCATACTGATGATAGTAGTAAATGACAATACTTTGATTTGAAGAATTTTATGTCAAATGTTTTCTTTTTCTTTAAATGTAAGATTATTATGGGATTGTCATGTTTTCCTAATTTTACAGATTGGAAACTGTCAAGTTAGTAAGTGACACTAAAATGTTTTAGCAGGTATCCTGTTTTTTGGCTGGTGATCTTTCTTGTTACACCCTGCTTTCTGATATGCTTGGATTAAGGCTTAGCTCTAGATGTTTTCCACATGCAACACAAATCAGATGATTTAGAATAAATGTTAAAGATCTCATTTAGTCATTTCAACCATAGTCATTGTATCTGGGTCTTCTAATTTTTCATTGTACTAATTTAAAAACAATGTAGTGATAGACTATATGTATACTATAGAATGTAGATTTTAAAAAATCAAAGGAAAAAGAGAAGAGTTACAAATCAAAAGTACAACAGTGCTGACTTTTGTCTTTACATATGTAGTTAATTTAACCAGTATTCTTTCTGTGGCTTTGCATCATCACCCAGCGTCTTCATTGCAGCCGTAGGGACTCTGTAATACTTCATGTAGAAAGGGTTCATTCGTGGCACACGCCCTTGGCTTTTGTTTGTCTCGGCAGCTGTAATTTTGCTGTTACGCAGAAAAAGATTTAACTGTTGAAAAATTCACATCACCAAATGTGTGCTCTTAAACATTTTAAGAGTGTTTTGAAGGGTATTTTAACATTTCAGACAGTGGTACCTTGGTTTATGAATTCAATTCTTTTTCCATGATGCTAAATTTCACAGAATTTATTCCATGATTCTGAGTGCAGCCAGAATATCCTTGTGATTGCTTTTATATGCTTGCAAGTTCATTGCACCAGAATCCCAAAACAGATTCTGCGGTCACCATCATGGAAAGAAATAAGTCTGTGAACTGAGGTACCGCTGTGTAGTCTGAATTGTGCAACTAATCTTTAAAAATTTTTGTCACTTTTGAGTGATAATTTTTTCTAGATAGAAAAGTCTTTTAGTACTTAGAATATGTCATCCACATGCTATGGTGTATCCTGTGGTTTTTGGTGAGTAAACTTCATTTACGACAAATCTCTTCTGTTTTGATGCATTCAGGATTCTCTGTCATATCTTGTAAAAGCTTGGTTATAATCTGACTTGTGGGTCTGTTTGAGTTTATCCTACATGAAGTTCATTGTGAGTCTTAGATGTGTAGATTAATATTTTTCCTCAACATTGGGAAATTCTTCGTTATTGTTTCTTCAAATATGTTTTTTTGAGACAGGGTCTCACATGTAGTTCAGGCTAGCCTTGAACTCACTTTGGAGCCCAGACTGGCTTTGAATTTGTGGGAACCCTGCCTTAGCTTTCTGAGTGCTAGGATTAGAGGCATATGTCACTATTTCTGGTTTCTCCAAGTAATTTTTCTGCCTTTTTTTCTCCTTTTCTAGGAATCCCATTCTGTGTAGTGGGTAGGCTTGGCAGTGTCCCACAGGTCTCTTAGGCTCTCTCCGCTGACCTCTCTCCCCATTCCCTACCCCTTCACATTACCTGCTTCCCTTGCCTCCCTTCTTCTCATGTTGTATAATTTCTATTGACTTATCCTCAAGTTTGCTGGCTTATTCTTTGCTTGCTCAAATTTGCTGTTGAATCCCTCTAGTGAATCTTTCATTTTCATTCATTGTATTTTTTCAGTCTACATATAATGCTACACTGGTAGGCAGGACCTTGGTTTAAGAACTTAATTCTTTCCACAATTCTGGTTGCAGAATTGGCTCCATGATTCTGGTTGCAACTGAATCTGAATTGTAAGCCCTATGTTTGGGGTTGTCTTTTATAATTTTGAACAATTTTTTATTCTGTTTCTGTATTTTTTATTTATTTATTTTTATCTTTTTGAGATAGGGTCTTGCTATGCAGTTCAGGCTGGCCTTGAGCTCACTTTTGTAGCCCAAGCTGGTCCTTAAACTCATGCCGATACTCCTGCCTCAGCTTCCCGAGTGCTGAGATTACAGGTGTGCTTCACTTTTTCCTGTATTTTTTAATGCATTACTGTCTTAGCTTCTTTTAAGTCTCTTTCCATAATTTCCATTAACTCTGAGCATATTTTAGGTGGTTAATTTAAAATCTTTATTTGGTAAGTTCAATGTTTAAGCTCCTTTAGAACAGTTTTTTTAAAAAACATATTTACTACAAGGTCTTACTACACAGCTCAGACTCGTAGTGATCCTCCTGTCTTAGCTTCCCCAGTGCTGGGATTACAGGTGTGTGCCACCATTTCCAGACTCTGGCCAGCTCCGTGTGCCCTGGGGTGGGACTGGCACGCCATATAGTGCCAGGGATCGAACGCGGGTCCCTGCACTTGCCTAAGCAGGTGTTTAGTCTGCTGAGCTGTCTCATCAGGCCTCATTAGGACAATTTCTGTTTTTATTTTTTCTTGTTTGTTTAGATCCTTTGTCTAGTAAAAACTGGAAATTTTGAATATTATAACTTGAAAATCACTTTTTCCCTTTTCTAGTGTTATTGTTACTTATTGCTGTAGTACCTTCTAAACTTCTAAAAAAAATCTATTCTTTTTCTGTGTGTGGTCACTGAAAACTCTCTCCCTTTAACTTAGTAACTATTAGCTATTTCATAGAGATTTTCTTAATTATGAGCTCTCTTCATTCCTCTCACCCAAAGAAAACAAAGCAAACATCCTTTCTCAGCCTTTGTAGATTGGTTATATATTGAATTATATAGATTCCCCCTTTATCTTGTTTAATGCTTTTGATCTTGTAGTCTTTGGTTCTAGGATTGCAAACTGTGTTTTCTTAATGGGAATTGACCCCACTATTGTTTTATTTTTATTTTTTAGTTTTTTTTTGGCGGGACTGGGGTTTGAACTCACAACCTTGCACTTGCCAAGCAGGCACTTGTGGCACGGAGCTATCTCCCCAGCCCTCCCACTATTGTTTTAATCTTAGCCTTATGATATGAAATGTCTTCCCTTAGTCCTCTGCCAGGGCTTTCTGATCATTTGGCTGACTGAGCCCAGGACTTTCACGCTGAGCTCTGTTTCCAGTGGCTCACCCCAACCCCTTAGACAAAAGAGGCCTTGCTAACTTGCAGTCCTGGTTAAGCATCCTGGAAGGATTACTGACATGTGCCATCATACCTGGCTAGTAAAATTTATTTACAAAAACAGATGGCAGGCCACATTGGTCTGTCAAAAGATAAAATTACAACACACTGAATTTAAAGATCTTAATTGGCTTTTATTTGCAGCTCTAGAACTGAAAAATACCTCAGTGTATAAAGTAGAATGAACTCTTCCAATGTGCTGAGCAGAGGTGTTGCCTCTGAAGCAGAAAAGGGGTGAGGAAAGCAGAAACAGCGTCCAGGAACAAAAAGTGGCTTGGGTTTTCAAGGTTACTTTCTTTGTAAAGGTTAATGCAAAGAAGACCTCTTATCATCCTGGCTGAAACTGTTTTATTTGGAGATTTAAGTATTACTGTCTTTTTCACTATTTTGATTTTTTGGAATAGCAGACAGGGAAGCTGGATGACTTGGGTATTTAGCATGAGTGACTCCATTTTGGTCTGAATTATTGGGCCTAGTGCAGGAGCTCCATCCAGACCAGAGACCTCCTGTACATTTTATGTAGGAAGGTTATGGTCCATAGTCTAAGTACATGTCTCAAGAATAGTGTGCAATATTCTCCAAGTTCTAAAACACTTAAATTTTTACTTTTTCTAGGGCATTATTATACAGTTTTTATTTGCTCTTTTTTAAATATGTAACTTGGTTTTTGCTTTGCTTTTTTTTTTTTTTGCGGAGCGAGGGTTTGAACTCATGACCTTGAACTTGCCAGGCAGGCTTTTGTGCTTTGGAGCTATCTCCCCAGGCCCAAATGAGCAGTCTTGACTTCAGTAATAGCTTTAGAAATTGGAAACCTTTTTTTTTTTTTTGGCAGGATCGGGGTTCGAACTCATGACCTTGCACTTTCCAGGCAGAAACTTGTGCCACAGAGCTATATCCCTGGCCCCTTGCCTTCCTTTATATGCTGTTTTTGAGAAATCTGGTAGCAGTTTAATTCTTTTTTAAAAAATTTTTTATTATTATGGCTGGATCAACCTGCCCTGGGGGTGAGGCTGGTGCAACACATGGTGCTGGGAATCGAACTGCATTCCTTGTGATTCCTAGGCTTTCCTAAGCAAGTGCTTTAGACTGCTGAACCATCTTGCTAGCCCCATAATTCTTTATCTCTTAAAAATGCTAAAGATATCCTGTGTTGCTTTATTTTGCTCTTTGTTCGTTTTACGGTTTTTTTGAGGGGAGATTAAGGGAGAGATTTGGAATTAGGGGACTGCCAGTGTTCTCTAAACCAGGAAGTCCTTAACAAATTATTCTAATAATTATTTTTCTAATTGTCACTGCTGTAAAGAAGGAATAATACTATATTAGACTGTTTTACCTGTTATGTAAGATAATTCTGATTTAAATATAATTTTAAAAACTTTATGGCACAGGTATGCAAATATTTTCATTGTTGTTCTAAAATGACATGAAAGCCCTCCCTGGCATCATGGCAGGCATGTTGGGTCTTTTTGGGGGATAGAGGTGACATGGAAGATTAAAATCTTTCCTTCTTTCTTTCTTTCTTTCTTTCTTCCTTCCTTCCTTCCTTCCTTCCTTCCTTCCTTTTTTTCTTTCTTTACTTGGGGGATAGAAGTGACATGGAAGATTAAAATCTTTCATTCATTCATTTATTCATTCATCATTTTTTTAGGAAAGAGTCTATAGGGTGTTCAGGGCCTCACTAGTAGATCAGCTTCAGTGATCTGCCTGTTTACAACCACTCAAGAGCTGGCATTACAGGTGCACGTCACCGTGCCCAGTCTCAATCGCCTTCTCAGCTTGCCCTGGGGGCAGGACCAGCACAGGAGGCCTGGGTATTGAACCCCAGGCTCTTGTGCCTGCTTGCAGGCACTTTAATCTGCTGAGCTATTTGGCTGGCTCAAAAATGTTTCATTATTTAAAGTTGTCAGTTTTTGTGGACTTTATATTTATCATATCAGGTAAATTTATTCTTGCAATGATTGGAGAAAAAAAGTTTTACTTACCTAGTTGTAGACTATAGATAAAATATAATTTTTTAATAGCACTGGTGACTAAGTACAGTATGCCAGATCTCTCCAAACCCCTTATTTTTTTCATTTTTGAGATGTGGTCTCACTATATAGCCTAGGTTGGCCATGAACTCATGTTGATTATTTTGCCTCAGCCTCCTGAACTATAGATAATATGAGGCTTAAAATTCCTTTTGTACAGTTTTGATGTTATGCTTGGTTCCTTTTATATTTTTAAAAGGTTTCTTGCAACTTGGAAAACAAATAGATACTTGTATTAAAACTAGTATATTGATTAACTTTTCATCATTGTGACTAAATACCTGGACAAAATGTCTTATGGGATGAAAAGTTTACTTTAGCTCATGGTTTCAGAGGTTCTACCCCATGTTAGGGTTCCCTTGCCTTTAGGCCTGTTGTGAGTTGAAAGATGGTGGAAGGGCAGGACACAGGAAGGTTCCTCATGTCTTGACAGCCAGGTAAGCAGAAAGAAGGGAAAGAGCCAGGGAAGAAGGGCTCCAGGGACCAGATGCAGTTCTCACGGTTATGGTTTGATCCCTTCAACGAGGTTGTGCTTCCTGTTTCTATCGCTTCAGAGCAGTGCCATCCAGTGGTGGTCTTGCCAGTACCACTCCAGTGATGAAGTTGAGAACCCTTAAGGTTCAGTCAGCTTCCAAAAGCCTGTCTTTTGAACATTTGCATTTTTAGTGGACATTTTAAATCCAAACTGTAATAAATCACTTTTCTAATGTTTGCTTGAAAATATTGTTTAGATTTTAGCTGTAAGACCCACATTTAATGGCCTCTGTTTTGCTCCTTATTTTGATAATTTGACTGTTAACCATCTTCTTGGTTAGTCTAGCAAAAGGTCGATTATCTTTCTTGCTATTTTTAAAGGTTCAGCTTTTGATTTAGTTGATATTCTTTCTTAGTCTTCTATTTTCTATTAATTTTCACTTTGTTTTTTATTATTTCCTTCCTTTTACTCAGTTGAAACCTTGTACTTCTCAAAGAAGTGTTTTAAAAGAATTGCTCTTTTAATATAATATTAAGAGCAGGATCTGAGTTCATATTTTTCCTTGTATACTTGCTAGCTTTGTGATATGGCCAAGTTAGTCACAGAAAAATAAATATCAAATGAAGACATTATAGGGGCCTAGGGAGATAACTCAGTGGTGTAAATACCTGCTTGGCAAACACAAGGTCTCCGGTACCAACAACAGCAACAACAACAAAAATCCCAAAGCAAAACAAAAAAAACCCAAACACCTCAAAACAAATACATTACATAGATCACTAGTGGTAAAGAGGGTTGCATAATATAATGTATTCAGCCAGATGTGGAGGGATGTGTCTGTAATGCCAGCATTTGAGAAGCAATAGGGTCACCACAGCTTTGAGGCCAGCGTGGACTATATATAGCAAACTCAACTGAACTGAACTGAACTACTGTGTGCCCACAGACTATAGACAAACTGAGCAAAATGCACCCTCCTGAGATGAAAACATTTATGGACAAGAAGTTATCTTTGAAATTCAATGGTGGCAAACATGCCCAGGGAATATTCAAGAGGTAGATCTCTGTATGAATCTTGTTGTAGGTGAAGCAATGGTGCAATACCGGAATTGCGGTAATACTAGGAAAACGGTATCATGTTGCAAGCCTTGGATGAGTCTGAATCATGATTAGCTGTTTAGCAGAGCAACCCATACCCCTCTCCAAAGGGCTAGTTTCACTTTCAATGAAAATTGGGTTATATCCTTTTCTTTTTTTTTTTTTTTTGTCTTTTTTGAGACAGAGTCTTGCTATTCAGCTCAGTCTCTTTTTGGGCTCACTTTGTAGTCCACAGTGGTCTTGAACTCACAATGATCCTCCTGCCTCAGCCTCAAGTGTTGGGACTACAGGCATGTGCCACGATACCTGGTGGATTGCATACATTTTTGTATTGAATTTTTTCCTACCATTTTTTTTTTTTCTATATTTGGTAAGGGTCTCACTATGTAGGTTTGACTTGTAGTGGTTCTTCAATTTTCAGCCTCCCAAGGGCTGGGATTACAGGCATGGACCACCACGCCCAGTGTCAATCATGATCTCAACACACTTGAAAATAAACTTTTATAATAGTACAAAAAGAGCCGGGCGTGGTGGCTCATGCCTGTAATCCCAGCACTCGGGAGGCTGAGGCAGGAGGATCGTTGTGAGTTCGAGACCAGCCTGGGCTACAAAAGTGAGCTCAAAGCCAGCCTGAGCTGCACAGTGAGACCCTGTCTCAAAAAGACAAAAAAAAAAAAAAAAGTACAAAAAGATAATATGTTCAGAGTACTTACTCAGGTTTTATAACTGCTAAGTACTCAGTGAATGGTAAAGATTAGTAGCTGCAAGGGATTTATATTGGGGCTTTATATGTTCATATATTTGCCTTAGCACAAGTAATCTTCTTAAATCTATAGAGAGTAACCCCTTCCAACTCTAGATGATCAAAGTTTTCAGTTAATGGAATCTGGAAGTGAGATTTTAGATCACAAAAGTCTTTCCTTGTGAATGATAGATTGGTTTTGTTGTTGTATTTTATTTTTGACAAATATTTATAGTTTTGTCTATGAGGGAGATAAGTTTCTTGGAAAAACTATAAACAGATCATTATTTTTGCATAAATCTTGGTAAATAAAAGTCATTAAAATTGATACAACTCTTGACTAGCTAGCTGCCTTATATTATAGATGTATTTGTTTCATAAATACTGACTAAATTTATCATTTATATATTTCATGGATTATCAGTCTTTATCATGTATGTTTGTGTTCAGATTCTAGCAATTAACCGTGGAGAGAATTTGAAGATATTGACAGTCAAGGTCAACATTCCTGATGGAATAAAGAATGAGTTCTGTAGGTGGTGTATCCAGAACAGGTAAACTATCATCCTGATACCATTTTGTACTGATAGGGAAAGAGGTCTGTTATATATGTAAGAAGCTGACAATGCATATAATGCCTTTTTTACATTTAGAAACTATTTCTTATGTATCTTAGGTAGAAAATGTCTGGGAGGTGTTATAAGAAAGTGTTCATAATGATTACCTCTGGTGAGAGAAATTTTATCCTTTAGGCATGCAGTGCGTAACATTTTAGTCAAGGATCAGTGATAGACTGTATACATGACAGTAGTCTCATAAGATTATCATGCAATGATCATTTTTTCTTGCCTGATGAACACATGGCTGATAAGAGGCAGGAGAAAAAGTTACTTCAGAAAGAGAAGAAGAATGAAGAGGAGGGGATGTAGGGGTAGACGTTGGGGTTATGGAGATGAGCAAAATATATTATACATGCCACACTGCCCTCTCCTGTGAACTTGTGGAGAAGAATAACACAACAGGGGAATACTGGATTAGTATCTCACCATGTTGCAGTCTGTGCATTGGCTAAAATGAAGCCCACTCGTCTGTGTAACTAATAAAAAATGATAGAGCTGGGAGGGCGTAGCCACTGAAACAATTCATACTATTTAGCTTGAGTTTTTGCAGACTACAGCAGGCTCTTTATAGGTTTTGATTAATAGACAGGAATGCTTGCAGAACATTATAGGCTTCCAAGCAAGCATATGATGAACAGTGAAGAACCCTTACCCAATAGCTCAGGCCGTGTTTCTGGAAGGCCGACATCTTGGGAGGAGCCGGGACAGGTCCTTCAGGAGGAGTCCAGGTGGAGGCCTTGTTGTCCTAGAGAATACACTACCTTCTGGTCTGTTCCTGCCTTAGGCCTGCTGTTGGGGTGAGATGTCTGGTGAAACTAATGTAGCCTGAGCCCAGTATGTGTGCTTGTGTCTCAGTTTTTTAACAAGTATAAAAAAGTCAAAATAATTTAAATAGCAAATGCTTATTCATGAAGAATATAAAAAATAATTTTGTAGAGGTACAATACAGACAATGTGTTTTAAGCTGTTATAAAAATGTTAAAAAGTTATAAATTAAGTTATAAAGTAAAATAGTTACAATAGACCTAATTTATTGAGGAAATAAAAGAATTTAATCTAGACTAAGTGTGCAGCTTTTGTGAAGCATGTAGTTGTTTAAACTGGCACTCTTAGCTTACTGATTCACCCAGAGCCATGTCCCATCCCACAAACCCCATCCTGTTCTATACAGGTGTACTCACTTACTCATTTCTGCAGTCATTTATTCACTCAGTTTAATTCTGACAGTTTTACACACAGAGTGCTATTTCATTCTCTACCTTTTAATTTTTTTTCAAAGTTTGAGACATGGTCCTGCTGAATTGCTCAGGGTAGGCTTGAACCTGAGTCACTTGCCTCAGTCTCTCAAGAGTGTTGGGATTATACATATATGCCATCATGATTGACTCAGCTTTAAATCTTTTATACTGTGTTTTTACTTTACCTTTTCTATGTTAAGATACACAAATCCTCATATTTGGTTACAGATGCTCACAGTGTTCAGCACAGTGACATGCTGCTGAATAGTCTCGTGTAGAAGCAGTAGTGTATACACTAGACGTGAGGGGGTTAGTAGGTTAAGCTGTACAGATTGGCATAAACACACTCATGTTTGTGCCACAAAATCACCAATTCATTTTTCAAGACTTCATTACTAGGCAATTCAGAAGGAATTTTTTGTATAGTTGAATCATTTATAAAGAGAATTATTTTATTTTATTTTATTTTTATTTATTTATTTATTTATTTTTTTGTGGGACCGGGGTTAAAACTTACGACCTTGCACTTGCCCAGCAGGCACTTGTGCCTCGGAGCTACCTCCCCAGCTCCCTAAAGAGTATTTTTTTAAAAAAATTAAGTCTTACTAAAATATTTTACCCTTAAGAATGATTGAGACAAAAATATAATTCATCAGGTAAATGTTTAAATATATTATGTGTTTAAAAACACAACTAGAATGTTTTGCATGTTAAGGATGATTAGTTGGACATGGTGGCACGTACCTATAATCCTAGTTACATGGATGTCAGCATTACTGCAAGTTAGAGGACAGGTTGGGGATTTAGCAACTTAGTGAGACCTTGTCTCAAAATAAAGTTAAAAAAAAAAGGTGAGTGGGAATGTAGCTCAGTGCATAAACTCTGTTTAATCCTCAGTAATACAAATAAATAGATGAACCCTGAATTTATTGAACTCTTAACAAAATGTAATTTTATTTACTTATTTAATTTTATCTTTTTAATGTATTTTGGACAGTATCTACAGGGTCTCACTATGTAAATAGGGCTCACAGTGGTTCTTCTATTTTCAGCTTCCCAAGCACTGCTGTGTGCTACCATACCCATTCTCAATTGCAGTCTCAGCACACCCTGGGTACAGGGCTGAGGTTGGCGCCCGCACTCCAAGGATAAAACCCCGCTGCTGTGCTCTGCCTAAGCAGGTGCTTTAGTCTGCTGAGCTATCTGGCTGGCTCTTTAACAAAGTGTAATTTCAATTAATCTGTTTTATGTAAGCCTTTTAAAATGGCTCTACGTATTTGTGTAACACTTAACTTTTAGTTGTAACTGTTCTAAGTATATTACATTCTTGCAGCAACTTATATGGTAGGTAGAGCAGATTTGGTGGCCACCATTTGACCAAAGAGTGCTGATGCAAAGATATAAAGTCGTGTATCTGGCAGTTAGAAGATGAAGTCTGTAAAGTTTGGCTGTACTTATCACATGGTACTCTGACCTAATTCAGAAAGATTGCTGGGAATGCAGCTGAAAAGTTAGATAAAGTGTTTCTAAGTGCTTTGTGTCTGGCACTTAACTGCCTTCTACAACCTGATTTCTTTTGTCAGTTCCACAGAAGGCCAAGTTATTAAATGCCAATTTCATGAGGGTCAGATT
>PVJA010029749.1:14766-26468 GCA_004027025.1 Myocastor coypus
GGTTTGCACTTGCCAGGCAGGCACTTGTGCCATGGAGCTATCTCCCCAACCTGCTGTGTAGTCATTTTCAAGTTGTTGAAATTGAATTGGTGAGGGTGCACACATGTTAAAAGTAATTTATATTTACTATTTGTGATATCTTGATAGAAATAATATATCCACATATATAGGAAAGCAGGAAGGTAGTAGATGATTTACATCTTAGATCTGGTATGAGATTTGAGTTCTCTATTTTATAATTTTATATACTTGCAATTTTTAAAGTGAATGTTTCCTTTGTATTTACAAAATAAGTAAATTCCTTTGAAAATGAGAAAGAAATAGTTAAAAGTTCTGTATTTAAAAATAAATGTATTAGCTGGCTGTAGTGACACATGCCAGTAATCCCAGAACTTGGCAGGAAAATTACCCCAAGTTCAAGGCCAGCCAGGACTACATAGTGAGACTCTGTCTCAAAGGTGTATAAGCAAGTAGTTCTTCAGCCAGGTGTGATTCTGAGTGCCTGCGATCTCAGCACTCAGGAGGCTGCGATGGGAGGATGAGGAGTTCGAGGTTTGCCTGGGCTACATGAGGAGATCAAGGATGATCTGAGTTACGTAGCAAGACATTATCTCAAAAGAGAAAAAAAGAAATGAGGCTTAATCCTATTGCTAATGAAAGTTTTCTAGAAAGTGCAAGACCCTAAAAACCAAATAGATTTGAGTATAAATTCCAGTTATATCACTTCCTATCCACGCAACTGTGGATGTGTTCTTTCTTGCTCTTGTCATCTTTAAAATGATGAATGTCTTTCTCATAGATTTGAGAGAATTAAGTGACTTTCTTTGTAGTTTTTTAGTATAATTCTGGTTTTGAACTGACCTTTGATGGCATCTGTTGTAGAGTAGTGGGATTATTGTGCTTTTCTCTCTTTAGAAATGTTTTAGTAAACTGGGAATAACCTCTAATTTATTTTTATGTAAATAATCATAATTCTTATGATATAATCAGAGATATAATTAGAGATGGTCTCCAATACTAGTTATGCTTTTGTGTTATATCTTTATGCTGGGTAAATGTCAAGGCATGATTTTCATTACAGTGATGTGTTTTCCTTTGACTTATCAATATTTTGTTTTATTTGGTTCTCCTCTAGTTAAGTAGTCAGTAATATTATTTAATCTACAAAATAACATGTCATTGTGGTACAGTAATATTATTTTCAGATTTAGAAGTGTTTTTTTTTTTTTCATGTGGGTAATTCTAAGATTTGAAAAACTCTGGGAACTGAAGGACTATTCTAAAGAATTTTTCTGTTCTTTAAACATACTGGAATGGCTAGAGATAGTTACTTGGTAGATCTTTGGTTTTTCTTCTACTCTTTTCCACCTCCATGTACTCATCCATGCAGACTGTGTATCAGTTATCTGTTTTTGATGATAATTAGTTTATCAAGGATGAGACTGAGAAAATAGTATGTTGAAATGACAGTGCAGAAGTATAATATATCTGTAAAAATTTGTGACAGAACCTTAGTGTATATGTGGCTCAGAGATCCAAGGAATGGTCTAATTTCCTAGGTATGTTGAGGATCTTGTTTTATATCTTAGGCTAGTTGGAATGCATCTAGTTTATTTCACTTACGAATATGAACTCATTGTGTCCATTTATCTATAAACATCTCCAGTTTACCCTTCTTTATCCCTTAGTAGTACTCTAGTGTATTTCTTGGAAGAGATAAAAAGAAGAGCAGAACAAAACCACAACTGCGAGTTGTCTAGAAACTATATATTTTCATTCATATAAAAGCAAGAGGGGCTGGGGAGATAGCTCCAAGGCACAAGTGCCTGCTGGGCAAGTGCAAGGTTGTGAGTTTGAACCCTGGTCCCACCAAAAAAAAAAAAGCAAGATCAGGGCTGGCCAAGTGGATCAGCAGATTAAAGCACTCCAAGCAGGCGCAGTGGCTGGAGATTTGAACCCTGGGCCTGCCATGCTGGCTCCTACCGGGGTACATTGAGGCAGCAGCTGAGACTGGGCGGTGGCACACTCCTGTAATCCCAGCTCTTGGGAGGCTTTAAACAGTTGTATGCCAATGAGTCTGATCTAGCAGTGCGACCCTGAACACCCTGCAGTAGACCCTTCCAGCATTGTTTTTGTTGTCACTGGTATATCATCTGTCAAGATAGGGTCTTGATCTCTGTTGATGTATTCTAGCAGTAGCTTTTTGGTGTGGTAGTAAATAATCTCAGTGAGCCTGCACCTTCTTGCGGAGACCAGAGACATTCAGCCTGAAGACTTCAGTGCACCTTCTTCCATGGGCTTGAGCCCAGCTGCAAGCCACTCGATGGAGCCAGCAGCTGCTCTGAGTTCTGAGCTCATCTGGCTCCTCTCCAGAATGGCTCCTGGCCAATTGCTGTCTCTCAGGAAGGACAGAGTCCTCAGTGCTCACCACCAGCTAGTGCAGCCCTTCATGTCCACTGCTCCCCTCTCCTGCAGCATCTCACTGTGGAGGCCTCTGGAGTTGCCATTAGTCAGTCTGTGTCTGCAGATTTGAATTGCTGCTCTCTCATAGGGAGTTTTATGCCAGCGAGTAGACACTGCCATCCTGCTCCTCCTTCTTTGAAATTTCTCTCGTCATTCTCTCTGAGGGCTTCATTTCATGCTTCAGATTCTTCCTGGGCTTAGGGGCCCACTTCTGTCCTTGTCTTCCTTACACTGCTGTATTCTAGTGTTTGGACAACGACTCAAAGAGGCTGTTTCTTTGCTGTTTGCTACTCCCTTACCTTGGTATTCCACCCCTACAAACTTTAAACAGAGGAGCGTAGACCATTTTGCATTTTAAGATGATTTTGGCTGCAGTATAGGGAATTATTGGCAAAACCAAGAGTAGATATGGTAGTGAGAGATGGTAGCTTGGGGGCTAGGGAGATGGCTCAGCGGCATAAGCACCTGTTTCACAAGTGCAAGGTCCTGAGTTTGATCCTCTGTACTATACAGACAAAAAAAAAGGAGATGGCAGCTTGGAGTTCGGTGGTAATAGTAGGAAATAAAGAGACTGATTTATACAATATTTATGAAGTAGAATCTACTGTAGGGCAAGGTATCTGATTAAATGTTGTATAGATTGGTTAGGGGAAAGTAAAGGGAAGCATGACATTTGTATGGCTTAAACAAGTGATAGTGCCATTTATTATTATTATTCTATAAATACTATATAAAAGGGGCCCGGCGGGATGGCTCAGTGTTCTAAAGCGCCTGCTTGGGAAAGCTTGGGCGGCTTCAGGGACCGCGGTTCGATCCCCGGCACCACATGCTGCTCCAGCCCTGCCCTCAGAGCGGGCTGAGCAGGCCATAAAAATGAGTGAATAAACAAATAAAGGTTCTGAAACAAGAAAAAATTAAAAAAAAAAACAACTATATAAAAACATTATTAGAGCACAAAAAAGTTAGAAAGAAATTTTATTATCTAATTAGTAATAGTGACGAACTATTAATAAATAAAATAATATAATTCTTAGATACCTAATACTAATAATATAAAAATAACATCTAGAGTATGGTTCAGCAACTGAACACTGTATTCGAGATTGTGTTGTTACTAAGAGGGTAACTACGAAGAGGACTTCTGAGCTTGCCAGGTGCTGTACTAGTTGTGTGTGTAAGAATGCTTCTAATCCAAGGTTCTGCATTTGCTCTTTAAGCAAAAACACATGTGAGGGATGATCTTAGCAGGTTGCCACTCATGGCTTGGATTGTGTAATAACCAGAATGTGTCTTTTTGAGCTTGCAGGTTTTTGCTTCAGTGAATAAATTTCTGTCTCTAAAACTGTGCTTTTTTTGGTGGTATATTTAAGTGGAACTATCCCCTATATTTAGTTCTCTCTTACATGGGAAAAAAAAGACAAACTAGATCAAGAAAGCCTGCTTCTGTCTCACACAGAAGAAACAGGGAGAACACACTCCTTTCTTCAGGGCTTTGGTCCTTGCAGTTGTGTCTGATGCTGCCTTGGCCCTTGTACGTGTGTACATAGGTCTGTGCTCACCTGCCTCACCTTGTGTCCTGTTGTGTACATCTCTCATGGCATGGGTTTTGTATTGTGGAATTTGGGTTAAGTGAGCCACTTCATAGTTTCATTCAGAGATATTTGGCTACTGAGTGAGAAGAAGAATCAGATTGTGAGTTGATGTCCTGCAAGACACATTGATTGTATTACATCAAAGATGTCTTAGTTACTTTTTACTTGTTGCTGGGACAAATACCTGACCCTCAAAATGAAGGAAGGAAAGGTTTATTTAGCTCAGTTTGTAGAAGTTTCAGTTCATACTCCACTGGCTCCAAGGCAGCAGAAAACAATGAAGAGCAGAGGAGGAGCAACTGCTGTGGCATCCATCAAGCCTCTTCCAAATTCTGTGCCAGTGCAGAGCTCCTCCAAAGTGGCCTGGCTGCAAAGATCAAGCTCCTCCAAGGAAGAGGACTTCTCCAAGGAAGCCAGGCAGGGCTGGGCCAGGCAGAAGTGGCCAGGGCATGGCCGGGCTGGGCTGTTTGCACAAAGTTTTGTGAGTTCACAGTATTATTTCATGTCTCTGGTGCCATGAATAGATACTAGAAAACCAGTGAAAGAGCAGAAATTATTGTTGGATAAAGAATATAAAGGAGCCTCCATAATGTACAAAATGGATATGAGTATAATCTTTCAGGGCCAAAGTTAAATTGACAAGTCCTGTTTGGGAATAAAATAGCTATAGCCCTCTGCTCCAGGGAGAAGAGCCCAAGGAGGATCTTGAGGGTTGAAAACCATTGAAAACCATTCGGGCCACAGGGTGTGTAGGTAGAGAATCTTAAAAACTTTTGGCTTTTTTCCTGCAAAAAATAAGTAGATGGTGCTAAAAATGAATGGCTTTAGCAGATATCAGATCAATATATTAAAAATCACTATTCTAGCCTTTCTGTGTCAGAGCACTATCTTCCCAGCTTATTAGTCCATAACCCAGAATTTTTTCTTTCTAAAAGTTTTTGTTGTTGTTCTTTGAGACAGAGTCTTACTGTGTAGTCCAGACTGACTTGGAAGTCCCTGTGACCCTCTTAACTCTGCCTCCTATGTGCTGGGGTTTCATGTGTGTGCTACCAGGCCTGGCTCCTGTTTTCTTTCTTACCTAGGCCACCTCTGTGGCCTTGTGTATAAGACCATGTATAATCTATCCATTGCCATATTTTCTAGCTTCGTACTCCCCTGACATGATCCTACTGCTTTATGGCCTAGCAGTGTAGGCCTAGTTGGCTTGTAGTTATTTGGATTTGACTTCCTGGAAGTTGGGGCAGTGGTGAGCAGCAGAGAAACAGTGTCTCTGGAATCTGGTGTTCAGACCTTGGAATATAGCGATATGAAGAACAAAAGAAGGAGGGAACTGGGTACCCAGGACTCAAGAGGGCTCTGAAGTGAGAATTGAAACCCATAGGAGAGTGAAGAGAGAAACTTTAATGAAGGAGGCAGGGAGCATTTTCTCCCTGAGCCTGGCCTCACTGCAGGAGAGGATCAGCTCTAACCTGCAGTTACCTGAATTTATCATGCTCTGTTGTGCTGTGGAGCTTTTACATATGCTCTGGTTTCTTTCCAGAATAATTGTGTTCATTTGTCTTGCTTGTAAGCCATCATTAAGTTTTACAGAACATTTTGTGTTTTTCTTTTGGGTCATCTTTTCTTGACATTGGAGTTTCGACAATGATAGTGATGGTAGTGGTGGTGGTGGTGGTGTTAGCAGTGATGAGAATAGCAGTGCTTAAATGTGCCAGAAATTAGCCGGGCGTGGTGGCGTACGCCTGTAATCCCAGCACTTGGGAGGTGGAGGCAGGAGGATCGGTGCGAGTTCGAGACCAGCCTGGGCTACAAAAGTGAGCTCAAGGCCAGCCTCAACTGCATAGTGAGACCCTGTCTCAAAAAGACAAAAAAAAAAAAAAAAAAAAAAAAAAAAAAAAAAAAAAAAGTGCCAGAAATTGTTCTTGGTAACTACTGAAGTGGGTCATACTATTGCTCCCATTTTACAGATATGGAAATAGTACAGTACATACATATTTCAGTAAATCCACTGCAAAAATAGTAGAGCAGAAGTTGAAGCAAGGTGTCCTGGCTCATATCTTGCTTATAACTAGTACACTGTAGTTCTGTCACCCCTGCTTTTGAGTTGACCGTGTCTTTGTCTTTGATTGATTGATTGATTGATTTGGGAGACCGGGGATTGAATTCAGGCCCTTGTGCTTGCCAGGTAAGCGTTTATTCTATTGAGCTATTACCCCAGCCCTTGTGTCTTTATCTTTTACACGCTTCTTTTCTTACATTTACTTTGTGATGCATTTGTTAAGACATTTTGCTTTTTGAAAGTGAGACTTGTATGTGTGATTTTAACTCTTCTCCTTTCTACTTCTTCTCATGAAGGTGACAGTAGGGCATGGCAGTAATTTGGTGGAAGGAGGAATGTGTATGTTGCCTAAAAACATGTTCATTGGAACTTTTTATTCATTTGGCACAGGGTCTTACTGCTCATAGTGATCCTCCTGTCTCAGCCTCCCCAGCACTGGGAGTACAGGTGTGTGCCACCATGTGCAGTTTCAGGGCTGGCCTGGCATGAGAGGCTGGGGCAGAACTCTGGTCCTTATGCTTGCCAGGCAGGCACTTAGACCACTGAGCTATCTCCCCAGTCCAGCATGTTCATGCAAATTTAGAAACAAAGGTGTGTGCTGCCGAAATAACACCTCTCTGTGAAAAAGGATTCATTATTTGTTATGTAAGTTTTGGTATTTACATTGTAAATGCCTACAGTCATGCTGAAATTAGTTCATTTTCTAGCCTGAGTTAACTATGGGAGATCTTATGTACTATTCAGGTATATTAATGGTTATTATGAATTATTACCACTAGACAGTGAAAAGCAAAGGCAGAAGTATTGCAAGTAGATGGAAACACAAAAGACTGGATTTGTTCTTTTCTGCTTGCTTCCTTCCTTCTCCCATTCCCACTAATGATTGGCTCTGTGGCGTTTACATTGCTCAGTCCCATATAGCGCAGATGCTGCCTGGTAGTCAGTGTGAGCTGGACAGTAAGTTCAGTTCTCCTCAAGAATGGAAGGAGGTTGAAACAGAGTTTCTTCTCTGCTCAGACTCATTTAATGCACAGGAAAGAGAAAGACATGGGAAGAAGATACAGTGCTTGAGTTCTGTAGGCTGGTGGGAATGAGCAGACTTAACCAACAGGAATTAACTTCCTTGCCATTTTGGAGCTGACTGGCTCAGTACCTGAGGAGGCCTTCTTCTTGGATTCCAGGGTTTTCCTGTGCCGCCCCATGGTAGATGTGGTGTGGGAAGAGAGCTCTCTGATGTCATAACCTCTCCTAAACCTAATCATTTCCTAGAAGCTCCACCTCTAAATGCCATGATATTGGAGGCTAGAGCTTCAACATATCACTTTCGAGAGAGACACAGTTGAGTTCCCAGCAGTGCTATAACAACTTCTGGTAACTTACTTACATCTTAAAAATTTGACCATTGTGAATAATGCTTTGGAGACTCTTCTAGAAGAGGAAAGCTTTGCCCTTAAGTTTTATGTCTGACTTTGTTTATTGGGTTTTTAAAAATGAAATCTCCACATAATATAGTAACAGCTTCTAGACACCACAAGCCTTCTCTTACAGATTATGTTCCTTTACTTCAATAAAGATTTGTCCCCTTTCCCTATTACATTCTGTTCATCTTCCAGGTATCCTGGCATGGTCTCATTATTACCACATTTTTAAGTTTTAGTATGGGCTTATTATTAGTAGTATTGTTATTGTTATTATTACTATTTTTGCAGGTGGAGACCACATGGCTTTGCAAGGCCAGAGCTGATGAAGATCCTGTATAATTCCCTGGATGATTCCTTTAAACGCCTTATTTATCCTCTCCTTTGCAGAGAGTTCAGGTATGCATCTTGTCTTGTTTAATTCTTTGAACTGTTTACTGTTATGCATGGCACTAGTCCCTTTAAGGCTTATAGTAAATATTTGTTGATTGATTGAGCCAAAGAATTTAGTGAGGACTCAGGACATAAGAGAACCTGTACTGTAACATCCTGTAACTCAGTGGTTTCCCAAATTTTCTGTTCAAGGAGATTATGGGGCCACAGAGGAAATGGATTGAAGGTATATATAGTGTGCCTAAGGAGAGTCACATAGAGAGAAAACATTCTCTCACACTTTCACAGAGAGCAAACTGGTCAAACAGTGGCTGTGACTCATTAAAAGAAAAAAAAAGAATTTAGAATCACAAGGGCATAAATTTAATTTCAATCTGTAGATGTGTTTATGAACATAGGTCTTAGAATGTTCTTGATTTGGTATGCTCAAATCTTGACCCTTTCTACTTCTGCAGTGATTGCTTTGTGATTTGACAACCAAACCAAACAGATGGCTTTATTGGTCACAGATTTAGCTTGGAAGAAAACACTGAAATTATTTTGTGGTATTATTTAGAGGTAAGAGAGCCAAAGAAAATATAAGAAAGTTAGCAGAGGGTATGATAAGTTTATTATAATGAAGAGAAAGAGCTAATATACGTTCTTAGATTTCCAAATAGGAGTTATTAGATGAAAATTATCATCCAGTAATGATGAGCAAATATCAGATTATTGAAATAACAATGATGAGCACATATCAGATTATTGAAATGACCATGCCAGTGCATTAATAGAATTTCTAATAATAATGGTGAAAAGTGCTGAAGAGATGAGGCACACAATTGTAGGAAGAAGATAGTAAAGAAACATAGAGGCAAAAGCCTGCTCTTGTGATGCTCCCTAGCCTTTGTCTTGGTAGTTACTTTTTAGGATGTGTGCATTTCCTGATGTAGTCATTCCTGTGCACTGTACATTTGCTGCATATTAAGTTTTTATAAGTTTCAGCAAAGACAACCTGGGGACTGTGGAGCTCTGGCTATTTCATCATCCTGACTAGACTTTCTAGCAGACTGCGTCATGTTTGTTTTCCTTTTGCTGAGCTTGGCTATTAAATTCAGAGGTTCAGAGCAGGGAATGGGCAAGTAGTAGTATTACAACAAATGAAACTCAATTGTCTACTTTCTGTTATGGGCACTATTTATTCTTTTGTTCGGTCTCGTGTGTGTGTGTGTGTGTGTGTGTGTGTGTCTAAGTAACAATTCAGTTATTGTATCTATACAAAGCCTACTTCTGCATTTCTTACCTCCCTAATCATTCTAATCATTTATTTGTATCGCTTTTCACATCTACTTGTGCTGTCTTTGTGCTTTGTAGTTTGCCATCTTTTATTATGTCTTTAATAGTTCTTCTGTATCTCCATGGTTATTGCCTTAGCTCAGGACATTGGCATTTTTTCCTGTGGAAAAACATATATGACGAACAATATGGTCTAATTTTTTTCTTTCCTTTATGGCTTTTATGTCTTTACTATATTTATTTATTTTTGGAGGCAGGGTCTTATATAGTTCAGGCTGGCCTGGACTCACACTCGCTATGTAGTAGCCCAGTCTGGTTTTGAACTCGAAGGGATACTCCTGCCTCAGCCTGCATTACAGGTGTGCACCACCACCCCTGGCTTTGCATTTTACTTTAGCACATGAAGTTCTTATTTGTTCTGTTGTGAGCCGTGAACCTCTTTATGTGCTATTTACCTTGTCAAAGGCATCTTTTTCCTGCTTTCCATCTTACAGTTCCACCTTTGCTTGCTTCACTTTATTGCCTTTCTCCTTTTTTTTTCTTTTGGGTACCGGGGATGGTACTCAAGAGCTTGCGCTTGCCAGACAGGCACTTAAGCCACTGAGCTATGTCCCTGGCTGCCTTGCCTTTCTGTTTTGATCTAACTCTTCTAGAAAGTTTTCCTAACATTGTCCCTCCCATAGCTTCCCTTAGCACAGCTGCTTTAGACTTGTCTGGGACTTTTTGTTGTTTGTTCATTTGTTTCTTCCATTAGACACTGTGATCCTCTTTTCAGTTTTGTATCCTTTATATCAGTGGTTTTTAACCTGAGGGTCGCGACTCTAGTAGGGGTCAAACGACCAAAACAGAGGGGTTGCCTACAGCCATTCCGAATCATAACTGTAGCAAAATTACAGTTTTGAAGTAGCCACCAAAATTATTGTTTGGTTTGGGGTCACTGCAACATGAGGAACTGTATTGCGGGGTCACAGCATTAGAAAGGTTGAGAACCACTGCTTTATATCAGTCATGGTGCATTGTGTCAGACTTTCAACAAATGCTTCCCACTAAATCAAGTTAAGAATGAAGACATAGATACTTGCAGTAGAATTTTTATCTTATTTGTTTGTGATATTGTAGCACTGAAGTGTCAGAGAAGAATAGAGAAAATCATTAGCAAATGAGCCAGAGACACAGTTGTGCATATCTTTGGTATGTAGAAATTCTGCCTCAACCTTGAGGTGAAATGAGCTTTTAAGTATTTTGTGTACTCATTTTTACCCCTGGCCATTAACAAGTGTTTTTTTTTCTTGGCTTAAGAAAGGAGTCATAGTAGGCTCGGGTTGTAGCTCAGTGTAGCACAAGTGCCTGCCTGGCAAGTGCAAGGTCCTGAGTTTGACTCCCTGTACTGTGCCCTCCCTCCTCCCTCAAGAGAGAGAGGCGGGGGTAAGAAGACATACTTTTATAAATTTGTACGAGTTTCAGGAGCTAACGTATTGAGAGCTTCTTTCATGTTATTGAGTGTATAAAATTTTTTTTCTAAATGCATTTATTGTCCATACTCGTCCTATTTTTATCTTACAAGTTCTTAAAAATACACATTTAGTGACTCTGGATAAAACGAGGAAGAGTTTACATTAGGTACAGTTCTAGGTTGAGTGTCAGTATCTGTGATCATGTCAGTCTCTTTGACAATGCAGAGGGAATGGCAAAGATGTAGAAAGTGGAACAGAGAAAAGGACATTGAGATATTTATAGGTGAAGGCATAAAGCTAATTAATATTGGAGGAAACTACCTATCATCCAGTAATTTATTGCTTTAATTTTGTGTTTATATTTTTAATTATTTGGTAGACATTAGCTTGACCTCCCACATGACATCTGGGTCTTTATTCTCTCTCCTACACTTGGTTGCACACACGCACACACGGCATTACATACAATTTTTACACATTGTAAAGAGCGGAAGGTAAGTATGATTAACTTGCAAAGTTTCCTTCAGAAATACTTTTGGTAATTAGCTAACTTGGACTCGATATAATTTTTATGCAATTTTTAAAAATTTTATTATAGTAAATGTTGCTGTGAGGAATATTGAACAAAGTAAATTCTACTCTTTTTCTGGAAAGAAAATATCAATGACAAGCTAAGTACTCTTTGTTTTCTTTTTTCTTTTCTGTTTCTAAAGAGCCAAACTGACCTCAGATGCAGAGAAGGAATCTGTAATGATGTTTGGACGGAACCTTCGTCAGCTCCTTTTAACAAGCCCTGTTCCAGGGCGGACCTTGATGGGAGTGGATCCTGGTTACAAGCATGGGTGCAAATTAGCTATAATTTCTCCTACCAGTAAGTTCTCTTTCAGGTTTTTTGTTTGTTTGTTTGTTTGTTTTTGTGGTACCAGGGATTGAACTCCAGACCTTGCACTTGCCAGGCAGGAATTTATGGCGCTAAGCTATTTCCACACCCTTCTTTCAGTTTTTCCTCTGTTTTTTTTTTTTTTTTTTTTTTTTTTTTTTTTTTTTT
>PVJA010029750.1:0-26390 GCA_004027025.1 Myocastor coypus
ATCTATCTATCTATCTATCTATCTATCTATCTAGATATCTATCTATCTGGCATAGGCTTTCACTACATAGCTCAGACTCATAGTGATCCTCATCTCAGCCTCCCCAGCGCTGGGATTATAGTCATGCACCACCACACCGGGTCTGGCGCAGCTGGCAGTACAAGGGTTTGAACTCAGGTCCTTGCACTTGCTGGGCAGGTGCTTAGACCATCGAGCTATGTCCTCAGCTAGACAACTGGATGTTTTTTGAAGGAATTTGAGTGCTTTAGTCCTTCTGGACCCAGCTGCTTTTACCTGGCAGTGTTTCAGGAGGCTAGAGTTTCTCTAGAAATCCATTTGGGTGGGGATTTTGTGAGAAGAGAGGGACTCTGCTGATTCCTGTAGAAGGATGTGGGGAGTTAGGGGAACAAAGACAGATCGTAGTGATTACTGTCTCTGGCAAAGCCTCCTTACGATTCCTGGTAGGAACGTCTACAGCATGAAGTTAATCAAATTTAATGTTTCCATTTTCCAATATCTTCTGAAATGCTTCAAATTCTGTTTTGCCTCATTTGCCAGCAACCCTAAAATACAAAGATAAGATCCAAGGTAATCGGGCTGGCAGATTACCTCACCGGTCTAGGGTCCTCTGGTGCTTTACAGGCAGTCATAGAAATTCAATGCTGAGCTTCGACAGTTCATTTGTCTTATTTTGTTTTCCTTGTTCAGTTTTGCTTATCAAGGGCCACAGCAGTGTTACGAGTGCCTGTCTGTACAGTACACGAAGCAGGGCATGAGGGGAGACCATGGGAGGTGCTGGGAAATTGAACAAGTGTGCAATGAATGATCAATTGTGTCGCTTGAGAAGTTGAAAACTGAACTAAATTGGCTCAGCTATTCCACATTCTAGGGTGTGGAAACCTCACCCTAGTGTGAGCATTTACGAGATGTAAAAGGGAACTAAGGAGGGGTGGAGCAGTCCATTTCCTCAGAGGAGCTCCAGCTTTCACGGTCAGCTTGGACATTGTCTCCTGGCTTCTAGTGCAGACTCTCCAGCCTCTGCCTCGGATCCTTTAGCCTTCTAGTGTAGACTGACAGACCCATCAGCCTCCTAACGTGGACTTGCACAGAACACTACCATGAGCTCCAGGCCTTGAACTAAATCCTTCAGTGTCGGGTGTGCAGATGCCCTCTGCATGCTTCCGAATCCGACTCTGTGGCTGTCTGTCATAAGCCAATCTTGTAATTTTCTATACATGTATACAGCTTCTGTTATGTCTGTTCCTCTAGCAAAACCCTGACTAATACAAACTGTCTTAGTAGGGTTCCTGAATACTTACACTCAGGGACATTTTTATGATGATCCCTAAGCCAAAACGTTACATTAAGAAAATGTAAATATTTATAACAGCCAAGTTATGACATCACCCTAGTAGTTACCTATCACAGGGTGAATGCATGAAGCAAATGCAGACATATACAGAGTGCAGTATTATTCAGCCATAAATAAGAACAAAATCAGCCCTTTCTTTTGGAACAGGCGACAGCAGTGGCTTCTTTTGCGGCTATGTACAAGATTAAAGCTCAGGATCTTCGTGGCAAGAAGGAAGAGTTGTTGAGAAAGCTGGAGGACGTGAAGGTGGAGCTGTCACCAAAGTGACAGGTGGCGTGGTGTCCAAGCTCTCCAAGATCCGAGTTGTCCGCAAATCCATTGCTGTGTTCTCACTGTCATCAACCAGACCCAGACCCAGAAAGAAAACCTCAGGAAATATTAGAAGAGCAAGAAGTACAAGTGCCTAGACCTGAGGCCTAAGAAGACCCGAGTCATGTGCCACTGGCTCAGTAAGCACGAGGAGAAGCTGAAGACCAAGAAGCAGCAGCAGAAGGAGCGGCTGTACCCTCTGCACAAGTTTGCCATCAAGGCTCAAGCAGCTTGACAATAAAACTCAAACTCTGAAAAAAATCAAAGAATAAAAATCATATCCTTTCTGGGAAACTAGGAGGAACTGGGGACCATCAGGTGAAACAAAACAAGCCAGACTCCAAAAGAGAAGCATCACCCATCATCTCTCATAGATGGACTCTTGAAACAGACAATACAAAGGTGGAAGTGAGAGAATCAGAGAGGAGGCAGGGGTGAGGGCGCAGAGCTAAGGGGTAGCATAACCAAGGCAGGCTCTATGCACACATGTGTCACGGCGAAACCCTTCACTGTACGTTAATCAATGTGTTCTGGGGAGCGGTGTGTCCTGCGGTCGTGTGCTCCGAGTCCCTCCCCTCCTGGACTCCCTCACCTCTCTCCACTCTTGTTTCCTTCCCCCTTCCCTTTCTTCCACCCCTACTGGCCTCACTTCCCCGACAGACGCACTCACACCCACCGGAAAGCACATCAGAAGCTCCAGCATAAGGCTATGAAACCTCGAAACGATTGGGGACTGTATTTTCTTTGTTATTTTTCAAAAGAGAATTGTTACATTTTAATGCCACTATATTGAGAGAACAACATCTTTTGTACTTGCAGTGAAGCAGCAAGTCTGTCAACTGCACGATTTAATCTCATGTTCTTGGAGAGCTAGAGTTTTTTCTTCTTGACCCCCTGCCCATCCACCTTAGGTCCGGGGTGGAATCTAAGGCTTCAAGCTGTAATCACTGTACAGCTGAGTTACATAGTCAGCACCCTCCACATACTTCTTGGTTTTTTTGAGGGAGGATCTTGCTGACATCTTCCAGGTGGCCACGAATGCACAATCCTCCTACCTCAGCCTCTTGGGAAGCTAGGATTATAAGCACACCTAACATTCCTGCCTATTTCATATTGTCTGTTTCACCAGAAATACTCTCTCCTCCTGACCCTTTCCCAGCTAATGCTATCTATTCTCAAGATTTCACTTGGGTATCCCTACCTTCTAGAGGCTTCCCTGATCTTCCTGGCTGAATAGTAAACCCATAGTTCCTGAACGTATTTCTTTATCACTATAGTGTATGCCACTTCGCGCCACATTATTTATGTGTATGTCTGTCTCCTGAACACTATTGCAAAGGCAGCGAGTAGGTCTTATTTATCCAACGTCCTCAATCCCAGAGCAGGGCTAGTCAAATAATAAAGAATCAAGGAATGCTCATTGGGTTGGTACAGATGCAACATTCTCAAATACAAAATGATGGGCTCAAATTCATCAAATAAGAGTGGTATTCCTCTTCTCACAGTAAGAGGATTGTGGGCACTAAATTTTCCAGGGAAGGCTTTGCTGAAAGGTGCCAGTGTCTGTCGCCATCTGCGATGCATGTCTCTTTCATTCTCACACATGGGCTCATGGGAACTTTACCATTCTATCATGGCTCACAGCTCTGTGACTGCGAGATTCTTTCTCTTGCTTCCAGATTTTCTCTCTAAGCTCTCAGCGGAGAACAATAAGAACAATAGCCAGAGGGAAGCTGCTTGTAGAGAGAGGATAAAGCTAGAAAACACCCCATGTCCCTTCCCATGCATAAGGGCCCCACTCATGGGAGCACACACACAAATCTCAGAAAAAAAAAAAGAAAAAAAAGAAAATAAAAGAAAAAACCCCAAAAAATCAAACAGACAAGAAAAACCAGCGTAAATCTGTCGTGTTGTTGGTGTGGCTTCCTGCTCTGACCTGAGAACTCCTGTCTAAGGTCAGAATGTGCATATTCACAGTGGTGACAACTCCCTCAAAGCCCCTGAGAAAGCTAATGTTGCCGGGTGTTCCCTGGCTAGTCTAGGAGTATGGATCAAATCCTAAACCTCAGCAAAGACAGGGGTATTGTGTTTTGGATTCTGCTAGGAGAAGAGCCCAAGCCAAATATTTGAGTACATAGTTTGGGAAACAAACCCAGAAAGCAATCATATGGCATGGACCTGTGGGTTGAGGGAGGAAAGACAGCCAATAAGGAGCCAAGGAATCAGTGAGTTACCACACTTGGCAGCAGAGACTTATTTTTGCTGAGGACGCTGGGAGGCCGTGGATGGCTTATGTCTCAGAGTTACCCCGACCCGTGGAAGAGGGAGCTATATATCCATTCCTTAGTCTCTGATTCAGGGTTCATTTTGGAAAACGTAACTTCCTGCCATTCTGGACTGACACATATGATGGAAGAATGGGCACCAGGGCAAAAGAACGCCTTCGGGCAAAGGAATGGAGCTGGCCTGTTGGAAAATAAAATGCTAGGAGCCCAGGGGACACAAGTGGGGCCCTCACAGGTGCCCACTGGACACGGGGTGCTGCAGTGAACTCCTGGAGCCTGCCGTGGGCACGCTGATCCAGAGCCAGCACCCACTGCTGTTGCAGGGTTGGCAGCATCGCTTGCTGGAAGCGTTGTCGTTTCCTGACCCTGATGCCATTTACACAAACAAATGGCTCATGTTAATCTTAATTGACAGCCTGTCAGAGCTCAGGAGAACAAGGCATTAAAATGTTCTTGAAAGTACTTGACAGTCTAGCTTGAATTTGGGCAGTGGTGACACTGGGGCTTAAAAGTGTCATGGAGTGCCTCTGTTGGATTGATCTACACCACTCCAATTTTCTAAAAAATAATTTAATAAATAGATTAGAATGAAAGCCCCACAACCAGGTGCAACTAGATTATGAAGAGAATATGAAACACCACATTGCTGTGGAAACACCCCACCTCAAAGTGAAAGGATCAAAACAGTTTGTGCCCCCCCACCCCCCATGTGTCAGAAGGCCAACTAACCTGCTCTCAGTTTAGAGCACTTGCCCTAGGCATGGACAGGTTTCACTAGAATAATAGTGTGGATTTATCAGGAATGCAGACAAAGAGGTTTTGTGTTGGAATTTCCCTGCATATTACCCCTACTGAAGGATAAAAGATTTAGGAGTGTATTCTACATCTTCAGCTGTAAAGACTCCTAAGGGAAAAGCTTATCCTCTTGCTTAATATATAGAAATCATTTTCTAACCTTTGGGAACCATAGTAGACAACTGATGAACACTATGATGAAAAACAAACAACAAACAACTTTATGTTTATGTTGTACTTTCCCAATTAGGTGAGAGGTGACCTGTTTTAAACAAAATGAAACATTTTACATGCTGGGAAGGTCTCACTCTCACTCCCAAGTTCTGAACCCACAGCAAAATCATGAGCTATTTGCCAGGGTGGGAGAAGTCTAGCTACCAATACTCTGGGTGAAGATATGCAAACTTGGAGAAAGTGTATCAGTAGTGGGTAGGAGTAAGCACTGTACTAACAGGGATCCGGAGGAGGAATTTGTCCGCTGGTGGTTTTAAAAATCATTTGAAAAGTGCCTCAATACCAAAAGCCACAGGAGCCAGCTGTATTTCAGGAGATGCCACATGTAATTCTTTCACTGCTCTTTTGCTATTTTATGACAGCTAAGGATACTGTAATGTATATTTAATCATGAGCACATGCCCACAGGTCCTTGAGTGTCTGAATTTGAAATTAAAAACAAAATACCTGACAGAGAAGTGCAGCCACACTTTGTTTTCCCTTTTAAACACACGCTTATGCCATGATGCAGTGTTGGACAAATTCTTTTATTAAATACCTTCTTTGCAAACCTCCTTCTCCAATTCCCTTCCCTCCCATTATTTTCTACTTTGTCAACAGTTGTTCTCTTGTAGCTTTTCCTGACAACTTCTTCAAAGCCCACTACAGAGAATTACTCTTCGGTTCAAAGTGAATGAAGCAAATTCACACAGCTCAGTGGACGTCATGTGATGCCTCATTACAGGGTTTTTTTCCAAAACAGCAGCTGCACAATCGTGCCTGGGCTACCCAACTGGAGCCTTAGGGGAGAAAATGTGACCTTTGTTCTCAGGAGACTGACCTTTAGGTATACCAACCCAGCACCTTGTATTCATCAGCAAGACATGAGATTTCCATAAATACTATGGCTGACTCTCCCTGCTGTTGCACTGTAGGAGTAGAATACTGAGTTTTCTGCATAGTAAAATTAAGGAAAAATGTCCAAGAAAGGAGTGGAGTTACAAGTGGGTCTTGACTCACCAAAGAGGATCTTGCAACATGAACACAAACTCTGTTTTTAAAATGAAGATACAGAGGCTCAAAGATGAAGTAAAAAGTACCTCTGTTGTTTAAATTAAAACCAATTTGTTGTAGTAAGACACATAGCCATTAATCAGTCCCCTTCAGATGACTCTTCACTTTAAGTGGGTTTGTCCCATCATTTTGCCACTCTCGGAAGCAGTTCTGGATATTTCCTTTCATTAGTGTCTGCAGTTGCACTGTCGTGTTTGCTTTTGTTAATGGGCTTTGGAACATTCCAATGTTCCCGTCTCCTTCTGCAGGTAGTTTCCAGGTTCTTTTGATCTCTAAGAGAGACTTGAGCGAAACAAGTGAAAGCAGTAACAAAATTTGTTTGAAAAATTAAGCGTGAAAGGTCAGGGGAAAATGTTTCGTTGAGCTTGGGCTGACCAGATGAGAGAAAAAAAAGTTAAAACTGCAATAAAAGTATATACTGGCCACACAAGGTGGGCTACAGCAAAGAAATCCATGTGGCAAGCTATTCCTGGTGTCCTTGTCCTTTCGTCTCACCACTGGCCCCCACCCCAAGAACTTGTAGGAAAGAGCTCTACATACAGGGTGCTGGGATCTCCTCATAACTGCTCCTGCGTCTTGTGTGCCAAGCCAGTTTGGCCAAACCCTACTTCCTGCCTTAGCTTGATATCCTGAGTAGACCCAAATCATTGACCTTCTGTGGTTATTTTGTCTTTGTAGAGGAATGAGAGTCCCATGGTACTAGATCCAGCATTTAAAGTATTTGACGACACACTACTGTGTTTCCATTTGACAGAATTAACTGCTAACATTTGTTCAATGAAGAGTGTTCCAAAAATACAGGAAATGTTTAAGCCTTAAAATTTTATGAGAGCAAAAAGCACATTGCCATCAATCCCCTCAAAAAAATGTAGAAAATACTTCCCCTCATGTGGAACACACTAATGCTATCATTCTTGGCAGTGTATCTTGTATTCTCATACATTTTTTTTTTTTATAATTTAAACATTCAGTATGATTTTTGATCACCTCTGGCATTTCTCTTATTGCCACACAGCTGGGAAGAAAGGGAACTGGATTTAGTATGGCCAGAGGCCTTGAAAACTTGGCCTGTGAACCAAGTTTCATTCTGGACATTTGCAACTTGTGCCAGCTAACACATGGAGAATTTTTGATTAAATGATCTTTTTAGATATGTTCGTGCTTGCGTAAGACAATCTGCAAAGACGAGGAATTTCTGCCTCTTCCTCTCTCCCTCTCTTCCTTCACATATTTATTGAACACCTGCTATGTCCTAGACATTTAGCTATGCCACTGCCTAAGTACTTCAAGAGCTCGCTGAATAAATATTTGGTGTCTGGCATTGTTCTTCTGCCTGTAGCACAGAACAATGGGCTTGTTTGTCTGAAGTACAAGCCATTATCCTCCTTTCGAAGCTTGTGTTAGGAGAACATCAATATGGCAGTTTTCAGAATAAAAAAAAAAAAAAGGCAGAAGCAGTCTCTTTCAGTGATATTAAACCTTTTAAATGACAAACCTGTAATTTGTAGTGGGAAAATGATTCCCTGAATGCATCTTATATCCTTGAGTTCCAAATTACAAAGTTCTTGCCGAAATTGCTTTCTGCCCAGGACAAGATAATGTCAGTCAAAAAGCTTGCTCCCTGATCAGCGTGGAGCTTCCAGGAGGAATACAGGCACTGCAATGGGCTGGCTCCACCTGGCTGGAGGAGAGACCTGGGCCTTCAGTGGGCATTCCAACCCAAGGAGGAAATGGTGGTGTGGAGATTGTGAAAATACTATTCAGTTTTCAGGGGGAGCTACCTGGAAGCATTCAAGGGGACCCACACGTGCCTGTGGTGGTAATGGCCAGGAGGCTCAGCTTGCTTTGCTAAGACTTTGAGCAAGACCCAGCCATACCAGTCACCATGACAAAAGCCCTTTTGCAGAATGAGAAGATGGCTATTCAACCAGGTTAAAACAATGACAACTGCCGATAAGCTTGGATTAATACAGAGACACTCAGTAATCCTCCTAATTGTTACTCGTTACATCATCTCACTGGTGTTAGAGAGACTGTAGCAAGGATGGGCTGAGTGTGACTGAGTACCCCCTTAGCATGTGGAAAGAATTCCCATCTCCCATCCGGCCCTTCCCGCTGTGTCTCCCTATTCCCAGAACAGGTGCCTCTTTGTTCCTGTCTTTCCGTGCTTTCTAACTACAGCTCCTCCTACTAGGGTAGCCCTCTGTGTATTTCCCAGCCCCCACATATCAGGAATTTGTTTGTAACCCTTGGGAGGAAACCTGGGCAGAACAGACAAGGAAATGGATCTCTAAGAATCTCCTAGTTTTCTTCAGATCACATTCTAGACGGCAGGGACACAGAGGACTCAGGAGTCCTAAATCACTCTTTAATGATTGCCCTGCTTGCTCTGTCATTCTGAGGGCTCCCCAGGAAGTGCTTCTGCATCTTATATCCCAGGGTGCTGTGGGCCTGAGCAGCATCCTTTAAGATGCAAGAGTTTCCAATCCACTCAATAACCCAGCTTCTTTGCTGTTTATTTAATAAAGTTTGCCCCCAGAGAAGCCAAAGCTGAGAGCTCAGGCAAGAGGCAGATGGTGCTAAGCTCTCCTTTGAGGTTGCTCCCTAACTTTTAAGCTATGAAATATTCAAGGCTATTTTGAGAAATGACCTTTTAGATTTTTTTTTTTGTTTTAAAGACCATACTGTCTCTCTTCTTGATGCTTTTTAGATGAAAGGAAAACACTCAGGAATGCAGACACAAGCATTAAGTTTGCAGCTTACAGATGCTTTCAGAGAATAGACTTTCAATTTTAATGTTCTTTATGTTCTTCAAGAATTCTGAATTCTTCTTAGTCCTTTTTAGTTTAGCAAAATCACTAGCTACACACACACACACACACACACACACACACACACACACACACACAGATTCAAAACTTGTCGCTGATGTAATCATCAGAGAGCCTGGCCCCCCTTCGGCTATGCTGAAGGTTAAATATCATCACAGCTGGGAAGATCCCCAGTGCTACAAAGCACAGTACTCTTCCATCCAACAAAACCATTTCTATCCCTTGTTCTGTAGAAAAAAAACTACTCTGGATTTTTCCTGGTTTCATACAGAGTATTCTACAATAATGTTGAGTCATTGCAGTCTCAAATGTGTGAGATATTTCCATGCTTCAAGTCACATTCTTGTCACTTGCTGGGTCAACTCTTGATAGAAATATGCCTAATGATTTTTTTTCCAGTCTTTGAACATATCAAGTGTTATAGCTTGAATATGAAGTGTTGCCCAAAGACTCATATTTGGAAGACTAAATCCCCAATGAAACAGTGTTAGAAGTGGGGCTAGAGAGGTCACCAGGTCAACACGATGATAATCTCATCAATGGGTTAATCTACTAAAGAGTTCATAGTTGGATGGGCTACTAGAAGGGGGATCCTATGGAGCCACAGGTCAGTTGGCATATTCCTTTGAAGGATATCTTTGATTTTGAAATCTGTCTCTCTTTTCCCTTCTCTCCCTCTGCTTCCTAGCCATGATGAGGTGAGAAACTGTGCTCCAGGGTATGCTCTTACCACTCTGCTGCTCTTCTTCACCACAAGCCCGTTAAAAACGGCACCAAGTGATTCTGAGCTGAAATGTGAGAAAAAACAAACCTTTCCTCTTTGAAGTTGTTTATTTTGGATATTCTGTCACAGCCCACACAAAGGGAACTTGGATACACCATGCACGTCCTTGTGGCCATGATTTACATGTGCTGTTCCTCATGACCAAATCGCTTGAATCAGATGTTTAGAGCTAAATCTTCTACATCCTTTGATCTCACTCACTTCTAATGCTTAACTTCCTCACAGGCGTCTTCCATGACTCCTTACGTAAGCTTCCAACTCAAATAGGTTTAAGAAAGTTAAAAATTTTCTGGCTCCCTTGCTAGGTGGCCCAGAAGTGACTTTCGGGGTCACTGGCCAAGTAGTTCATTTATGATATCAAGGGTCATATTTTTTCTATCTCATTGTATCTTCATGTCAACTGTCCTGTCAGTTAATTTAGTCAGATTGTACAGAGAAAAGAGAACCTGGATTCTTATTCTGCTGCGATTGCAAGAAAATCATTTTCCTGAAGTCTTCGACAACCTTCTCTTAATGTGTCACAGGCTCATTCCTAGATCACCATAGTCCAATAGGGAATGGCATGATCCTTCAAGCCCTCAGGCCCATGATACTGGGTTCCCCACATTGCCCCATGCTGCTCCATGAGGTGTGGTGGCATGCCTCTCGGAATCATCTGGGAGCCTTAAAAAAAGCAATCCTCACACTTTTCTCCAATCAGTATGAATCTCCGTGGGTCTAAGCCATTGGTTCCAGACTTCACTGCACACTGGAAGCCTGAGAACTCTTAACTCTCCCCAGCCATCATTTTTATTTAATTTTTATAAGAGGTGACTGGGCATTTCCAGGTGATCCCGATATGGCAGCTAAATTTGGGGACCACTGCCCTGCACTTTGGTGTGTGTGCTTCTAACTTGCCCTGCACTTTCTCTTTAATACCTTTGCAAAGATACAATTTAGGTGCCATAAGACATCCTTTGAAAATGCATACTTCAGTGATCTCGACATGTTTGCAGAGCTGTATAAACTTTACTATAACCAAACTTCAAAATATTTTCATCCTCTAAAGAGAAGTGTTTTACCTACACACCTCCCATACCTATCCCCACCTATTATGACACAGGTAAACATTAATCTGCTTCCTGTCTTAATGGGTTTGTCTATTTTTGACATTTCTTATCAGTAAAATTGCAGTGCAGTCAGCTCTCTGCATCTGTGGGTTCTATATCTTTGTAGCCAACTAACACAGGTAGAAAATATTAAAAGAAATTGTGTCTTCACTGAACATAAATGTGCCTTTTCCTTGTCAGTAGTCTCCAAACAATATGGAACAACAGCTGCTTTTATGATATTTAGGTCATATTATGTATTATAAACAGAGAAGATTTAAAAAGAAGATTTATATGAGTTCACACATGCAAATACTATGCCATTTTATAGACGGGACTTGGCCATACACGGATTTTTATCGTGGTGGTTTGGTAACGATTCGTCGTAGATACCATGGGGCAACTGCATGCAGGTCTTTGTGGCTGACTTCTTACATTACGCATAACAATTTCTAGGATCCTCTGTGTTATAGCAAGGATCACCCTTTTAATCCTTTTCCTTGTTGAATATTATATGGACATTTAACTTTACAAACCTTTGTGTATACATGTGATTTCATTTTTTTGTTTGTTTGTTTGTTTTTTGCGAAGATATGCACCTCAGAATGAAATTTCTCCAGCATGTTGTAACTCTATATTTAACAGTTTGAGGAACTGCTCCACTGTTTTCCAATGCAACTGTATTATTTTTCTTATCCAACAGCAATCTATGAGTATTCCAAATACTGCACATCATTACCAACACTTTTCTCATGCTTTGGGGTTTTTTGCAAGGGGAATAATATAATGAAGGAAGCATTTTTGTAATAGTATTTTATAATGAATCACCTAAGAATCATATACAAGTGCAAGAAATCTAACTACACACTAAATACTAAAGACTCCACCTGAGGGTCTGGATCCTGGTCCTCCATGACCAGATGAAAATCTATAGCTCATAACAATGCCCTCCACCTGGAGGCCTAGGGCCCACAACAAAGTCTCATGCAGGCCTGCTTTATGGATCTGTGCTGGAAAGGCCCAAAGATAATGGTGGAAGCTAGGAAGCCTATGCCAGCAGGATGAAGGATCTGTGCTAGCAAGCTGAGGGCTCTGAACTGGATCTGGTAAGCAACATTCAAGGCAAGCACCGGAGCTCCTCCAGAAGCACCACAGCCATGCTCAGCAATAGTGGGGTCCTGAGCTTCCCCAGCAACGAGGAAAGCTGAGTTCCCATCAGGAAAGCGAGTGTGGCAAGGCCCTCCAGAGCCAGAAATTGATGCTCAAGATGAGGACTGAAGCTCCTCAAAGTTCATCACGGAGGGCCAGTAGGCCAAGGTCCTCCAGGAGAATAGTTCAAGAGAACTAGCAGCTTCCAAAAGGTCCAACAGTTTCTCCAATAGCATTCCTAATGGTGGTTTTTGTTTTGTTTTGTTTTCCTGAAAGACCTATGTTCAAACTCATACCCCTGCACTTGCCAGGCAGGCACTTGTGCCGCCAACCTATCTCCCTGGGCCCTCTTCCTGTTCTGCCTTTAAGTTTCTGGCAACAAATCTCAGGCAATCCTGCTGCATCCAGCACCACACTAGTTTCATTCAGCTGAGTGTAATAAATTGGCTATTAGTTAGAAATCCACTCTAACTTTTTGTTGTCTATTTTGTTGATTATGGAAATTTTGGTGATCATGAAGTGGTATTTCATTTCAGTTCACATTTCTTTAGCAATTAATGCTATTGAACATCTTTACATGTTCGTGTTGGCCAGTTGTGTGTCTTCTCTAGAGAATGTCTTTCTTCCACTCCCAGTTTTGCAATTAGGTTATCTTCTATTTATGAGTTGTAAAAGCTTTTGTAAAAACTATTCTGCTAAAATTCTGGGTACAGTTCTGTTATAAAACATAAAACTTGTAAATATTTTCCCTCCTTCTCTGGATTGTTTTTTCACTTCCTTGATGGACTATTCTGATGTAGAAGAAGTTCTAATTTCAATAAAGTTCAATGTTACGATAGACAAGTTTTTATTATTATGTTTTAGTGCTGTATATAACAAATCGTTAGACATGTTTACCATTTCAAAACCTTCCCAGTGTTTCCTAAACTAAACCCAGGGGTGAAAACTCCCTCTTGCCTTACATCACCATGTTGACAGCTCTTCCGACGCTCCTTACTTTTGCTAGCCAACCTTGCCTCAAAGCCAGCCAAACCAAGGTACCTGATGCTCTGTAAAAACCTCTTATTTATTTGTTAGTGTCCCTGTTTATTTTCTGTCTTCTTCCATAGAAAGTTAGCTCCATCAAGACAGTTTGTGTGGCTTCCTGCTGTGTTCCTGGCATAGAACCTGGTGCAAAGAAGGCATCAGCTGGATGAAAGAATGAACAGACCTGTTGAGCCTCTCTTTCCCTGCCAGCCTCCCACGTCATTCTGCTCCCACTTCGGCAGCCCAGCAGGTTTGATGACCTTGATCCTTTATTTCCACCTTGCCCCAGATGCTACTCTTCACCCAAGCTGGAGATCTGGGGGGATCTCCTTCACCCTGCACATCTAAGTGATAACCCAGTTTTCCAGTCTTACTAATTCCTCCCACTGTGTGGAGGAATTGTTATTCACACATAGACTGTATGGAATTACACTCATTGCTTTGCTTTTGTCTCTCACCTGCTACAGTTTCTTGCCAGCAGCTGCTCAGATAGCGCTCTTTTCAGTGCTTCACCAAACACAGGCCCTGCAGTTGTGGAAGGCAGCTGCTGAGTGGAACTGAAGGTAGGAGTCTGGGACTGGGCTCTGCTGGCTGAGCCCGGTAATCAAGGGTCTTTTCTTGTACCAACCTCAGGACTAGTGTTTCGCTCTGATGAAAACTGAGTAACTCTTGATGAGCTGTGAGTGGCCAGGAAGAGACGGAGAACTGTGTTCACGCTCAAATTTTGATACAAAGCGAGATCTTCTTGCAAATGACAGAACTGAAAATCTCTATAAGGAAAATATCAAATACTCATTGAGAACATCTGGTGAACTTCTTTGATGTGACAGTGAGATGTAAAAATTAGCACATGAATGAAGAATGTTCCAATGATAAATGATCAAAATTAACCCCGCCATAAGGCTTGGGCTTCCTGCCACAAAAGAAGAACAATGTGGATGGGTAACGTGGGAAAGCTTTGCAGAAAGGGCTGCTTACCTTAGAAACCGTGGCATTTCAACGCATCAGGTCCCAAGTGGACCCTGACAAAGTCATGAGCAGCTGGCTTGCCGTTCAAGGCCCATTTCTCGCATATTTAACATGTCTCCTTGAGGAGACTCCAGTCTGAAGTTCTTTGGGGCCTGAGTGAAGGGGCCTAGTCAGTATTTCCTTTGGCAGTTTGTAAAATACAGAGGCGTTGGCTCCATTTTATCAGAATGAAGGTAATAACAGTGCCAGGCCTCAAACTCTTCTGGATATACTTAATTTCCATAGTGTGGTATCTAGCTGTCACATTTTTCTAACCACAGTTACTTCCCTATGCAGAAGTAGTGTTTCTATTACATAAGGTTGGGGACACAGGAGGAAACAGCTGTAGCACTTGCTGAGTATTATGATTTGAATCTGAAATATCCCCAAACCCTGACGCTCACGTGTTGAAGGTTGAGTTGTCCCCAGTGTCACAATATTCAGAGACAGGGCTTTGGAGAAGAGACTGGATCCTGAGAATGCTGACCTCTCCAACAGATTAACTCACTGCTTGCCTGGTTCACAACTTGATGGGCTATTGGGATTGATGGGAACAGAAGAAGTAGGACCTCGTTGAAGGTCTATGGAAGCCTGCTCTTGGGGTTTTCCCAGAAAACGCACTCTGCTCTCTCTCTCTCTCTCTCTCTCTCTCTCTCTCTCTCTCTCTCTCTCTCTCCTCATCATGAGAGGAGATTTCTCCTACCACACCCTTTCACAGTCATTATCTTTTCACCATAGACCCCCCCCCAAAAAAAAAAAAGTGACCATTGAGTGAAACTTTGAAAGCCTGGGCCACAGCAAATCTTTCCTCATTTAAGTTAACTTTCTCAGGTGTTTTGTGAGAGATGGGAAGCTTACTACCACACTGGCAGTGCCTGCTCTTGTGTCCTTGTATCATTCTGATGTCCCTGTTTGTGGCCTGAGGACATATCAGAAGCCTGAGACAGGCCAGAAGTGCTGAAGTTAAATGGCTATAAGCAGCCTTGGTCAACGATGAAGATGAAAGGTAGAGAGTTTCAAGGCTCTCTGTCTCAGCTTTCTTACCCTAGAGGGTGGAGAAGATGACACTGAAGCACGTTGTGGTCTTCCAGGGTTTTCCAGGGACTCTGGACTCCAGGGTCCCCCAGTGTTCATTGCTCGGGGATGTGATCTGTACCAGCTGCCTTGCTTTCTCTGACTTTCTTTCACACCCCCTTTGAGTGGTTCCTGGGCTCATAGCCTCTGTGATTCTTGCCCTGAGTTCCTTATCTTTGCATTCAGGGGAACACAGCCTAATACAGCAGTGTATCGGGAGATGGACTTCCAAGGACAGGTGCTGTCCCACTGCTGTTGGCCACTGGACACCCTTTCCCCCAGTGTCTAATGGGGTATTTCTAGAGCATGAGGACTGAGAGTCTCAGACAGAAAGCCATAGTCTCCAAGCAATACGAGCGCCTGAGGAAGTGAGGGTCAGGCCACAGAGCAGCACAAAAATTTAATGAGCTTTGCTTTTGACACCATCATTTGTCTTGGCAGTTTTCTTGAGTGAGCAAGGGCAAAAGCCTTATGCAGATTAGCTTCCAGGGTGATGCTTGTCAGCAGAAGTTGTGGCTGCAACTGTTGAAACTTGGAGAGATTTCTCGTGAGGGTGCTGACAGCATGCAGAGCTGTGTCTCTGTCTTACAGCTCTCTGGGAGGGCACAGATTTTTCTTTCCTTTTGTTTAAATCTTTTGTTTATTTATTTGGTACAGGGTCTTGCAGTGCATCTTGCATTCATGGTGATCTTCCTGTGCTGGCCTCTGCCACACTGGGATTATAGACATGTACTACCACTCCTCGTTTCAGTGGCTGGCTTGGCACAGTGTCATTATGATATTTGGTACCAGTGATCAAATCTGGGTGCTTGTGCTTGCCAGGCAGGTACTTAGACCACTGGGCTATCTCCCCAGCCTGGTGCAGGCTTTTCTTGTTGAAAAAGAAAATGGAGGTGGGAAAAAGGAGATAAACAGAGAGAGAAAGATAAAAAAAGAGAAGACAAATAGAGAAAGTGCCAAGTGCTTTTGGGTTGCATTTATTTTCCTTTAGGACTTTTGGATATGGGATTTTGATGACTTCTCCAAATGAAAGAAAAGGCTGTTTCTTCATAGACCATCAAAGAGACGATTCAGGGAAAGGATATTTAGAGTTCAGGTAGAAATTTTGAGCTATGTGTGACATTTATCTATCGTAAAATATTGGCTCCCTTCCCTTCTTATCCATTCCTCTCTTTTTCCTTTCTTTCTTCTTTCTTTAATCCCTCCCTCTTGAATTCCTTCCTTGCTTTCAAAACCACCCAGGCCCAACAGGGAACCTTTAACTCTAGATGGAGGAGGGCCAAGGAAAACCCTCCATGGAGCTGACATTTGAGCTAAGACCTCACGGGGGAGAAGGAGCCAGAGAAACGGGCAGATTTATGTTTTAGACAAATGACTCTGGCACTACAAGAAAAAAAGGAGCTTTCTCTCTGCAGAATCTCAAGAAACAAAGCTCACTAAATCAACTTGTCGACAAGGAAGGAGAGGTTTGTACCTTGGTCATAGACCAAGGTGACCTTGTCATCTTCAATCAGCCTGGACTGATTTGCATCTTTGAGCAATCAAAATCAGCTCTCGCATTTATAGCATTTTGGAGGTGACAATGCCCTTATGCCTTCAGAAATGCACTTATCCTCAGAGTGCTTCTTGGAGGTGAACAGAACAGGAACTATTGTTTCTATTTTCCAGAAGAGGACAGGGACACCAAAAGAGACTGTCATTCACCCAAATATCAGGGCCATAATTAGAAACTCTCCAGTGCACCACTTTATCAAAAGGCTGAGGTCACAATACAAAGTCGGAAAGTGCCACATAGATCCAGAGTTGTTGTTTCCCTATCACTCTGTCTGCATTGCACTCAGTACAAAAATGTTCAGCTGGCTTTCTTTTTAATACTTTCTTAGAATGTAGCCCCCAAAACCTAGCTTCCTCCTCAATCTTTTAAAATTTAATTTAATTTTTTGATTTTATGTATTTGGTAGAGGGTCTCACTACACAGCTTAGAATGGGGCCTGCATGGTGTGGGGTACTGGGGATGGAAACTGGATCCTTGCACTTGCCTAGACAGGCACTTATTCCACTGAGCTATCTCATTTTTTCTTTCAATTCGGTTTTTTTTTTTAAACCAAGAATCAACCTCAAGACCTTGCATTTGCCTACACTGCTTACACTGCTTAGCTATCTCCACAGCTGTTGGGAGCCGCAGGAAGCCAGGAAATTGATCAAGTGTGTGTAGGTGGGACTGGGCCTCCATGCCTGGAGCAGAAAGCTACCCCAGTGCTGAGAAAAACATCCTGTTGAATCTTGTTGAGAAAAACATCCTGTCTGTTTCAGGCCAGCTATTGGTCGCTGGGCAGCCTTGCGTCATGTGATGTAAGCCTTGCAGAAGTATAAAGGATCGCTTCTCTGTGTGCGTTGAGTTAGTCTTGCTCATCAGGCAGACTGACAACCACCTAGCCCAGAGTTTCATCTTCTTGTCTATCTTTCTCATTCCTACCGCCTTGTTTCCCTGGGTAGAACTGTTCGCAGTAAGACCAATGGATCCCTACGCACAACCTCTCTTCCTCTATTTTTATCTAAACTAAAACATATTATTTTTTAAAAAAAGACTTTTCTCCTCAAGACAACAGATTCTAGATGCTCATATTATCACTCCCCTCTATTAGATACCTGGAAGCCCAGAAATGACCCCCACACCCACCTGTTTCTTGAACATTCTGGCCTAGTGAAAAATATCACCAGTAAATTTCTCCTTATCCAGAGCCATACTTTACGATCCTCTGGGGAGCTTTTTGGAAATTTGCTAACTGCCCCCTCCATAGATACAAGGAAGATGGAGCTGGAAGATGTAGGGTTGTCTGTAGGATGACTCTAGGTGCTCAAGAATATTCCCATTCCCATTACAGACTGTAAATTAATATATTTCAGAAAATTTCCACTAGGTGACAGCAAAGCTCCACCTGATTTCAGTGAGAAGCCTTCCTCTGGTAAAAATTTGCATTATTACAATTTCTTTTCAACATGGAGCACATATGTTTTGAGGGAGGGGTGCCCTTTTTTTTTTTTTTTTTTTTTTTGCACCAAGGTGACTTACAGGTTAGTGGTGCTCACAGGGTGATGTCTTAGGGCAAAATGTTGCTGAAAATCTGCAAATCTGCATGTGTATTCCACACCAGCATTTCTGAGAGTATGTTTAGAAGGACACAAGTTCTGCAGCATGTCAACAAAGGATGTGTGGTCAAATATATTTATCATAAATATCTTTCTTTCAGAAAAAAGTCCAAATTTTTTAAACTCAAATGTACCAATACACCTTAGTCCATCAGGAGGTTGGCACATGCACCACTTCCAAATATGCCTGACTATAGCGCATGCCTCAGGAGGTTGAGGAAGTTGTGGTGACATGACCCACAATCTCTTTGGGAAATGCTGTGGAGGAATTTGGCCCCAATTTAACTACTGTGAAAAAGGCACTATAAAGTTATGTTGAGCATTTTGGCTAAAGAAGGAATCATTTGAAATACAATGTCACTTGTTAAGCTTTCAGGGGTAAAATGCAGCTAGGTACAAAGTATGGGCATAAAGAATTGAGACTACTCAGCCTCCAGGTGCAGCAAGTGAGAACTTGGATAGTGAATTCAGACTACAAAAGCTAGCCATTTGTCTGAGTTCATTTGCTTCCTGAGTTTTCAGAGAGTAGGAAGCAAGAATTTATGTAGGGAGACTTCATCTGACACCTTATTCTATTGGTCAGGATCTGGAAAGTGATGGCTATTTGTATTTTGAGGTTGTAAAACTGTAAAGTCCTTGTGGTTGCTCAAGAAGGGCCATACAAGGAATAGTTGGATTCTCTAGTCTCCAGTTCCCACTTCTCAGCCACCCACACACTCAGAGGCTTCTGCAGCCATGGTTGAAAGGGGCTTGGCTACTGCTTGAGCAGGCAGCAGACCTTGGTGCTGTCCATATGGTGCCAGTTTTACAGGCATGAAGAATGTCAGGGTTATGAGATTATAGAGGCTTCCCACAATAGTTTAGAGGAAAGCCTGAAAAGTCATCTAACTTTGGGAAGGCTGTGCATGAAGATGTGAGAGGGAAGCCAAGCATTTAGTGGAGACCCACCAAGTTGTACATGTCAGGAAGAGGTATTTTCTTTTGATCAGAGCTGCAGGAAGTGGACAGAGCCACCAAAAGTGAGAGGCCATGTGAGCAGCAACTGGTAAAATATAAGCATGGGGTAAAGCAAGCCTGTTGGAAGTCATATCTCACCAACACAGTCTGTGCTGCTGGGTTTTGGTCTTGCTTTAGTCAGATTTTTTTTTTTAAATTTCTCTCCTTTTTGAACAAGAATGTTTACTTTGTACAATTGTATGTTAGAAGTATTTATTTATTTGTTCATTTTTATAGGAGGTTAGATAAAAGTTTTGCTTGTATTTCAGGGGAGACTTGGAGTCAGAATTTTCATCAATTCTGCACTGTTAAGACTTAAACAACTATTAGAGCTAGACTAAATACATTTTGCCTGAGCCTTTTGACAACCAGGGGCAAAATATGCTGTTTCAGGTATTGAATGTCTCCCTTGATTCTTATGTTGTTGGTAGATGAGGATCTTCTACTCACAGGTGGATTCTTCCATTGGGGAGTGCAGTCCCTGAGGGTGCTCTAGGGAGGTGGAGCCTGGTTGGAGGTGGGCTGGGAATGTGGCATGGAGCGAGTGTTCTTGTGTTCAGTTCTCTCTTCTATCTCCAGTTCTTAGCTGTTATGGATGAGTAGCTTTTCTCCTCCTTGTTCTTCCACCACAGAATTCTACCTCAGAGCCAGCCAAGTTTGGACTGAATCCACTGGAAATACTGAGCCAAGTAAACCTCCCTGCCTTTAAGTTGTGGCTGGCAGGGTCAAGGGTTGTGTCTGGGGAACTGGAAAGTTGCTAATACATGAAGAAAGCTTTAATGACATGAGAGAGAGAGAGACAGAAAGAGAGAGAGAGACAGAGACAGACAGAGAGACAGAGACAGAGATAGAGGGACAGACAAAGACAGACAGAGAGAGACAGACAAAGAGAGAGACAGAGAAGAAGACAGAAGCAGAGACAGCAATGGAGTCAGAGAAAGGAATAGAGAAACAGAAAAAGAAACAGAAACAAAGATTGATTTCCGGTCTTTCTAACCTGAAACTTGCAAGAGAAAAGAAAAGATCACCACTGAAGAGATATCTGAGAGCTCAGTTGGGGAGGAGAAAGCCACCTCTGCCTAGGTAGTCAGACTTCACAGCCAGCAGCAGAACAATTCTCTGAAAAGCAGGTAACAGAAAATGAGGGCTGAGATCCCTGGATATACTTGGGAGTCAAGCAAGGAGTGCTGTCATAAACCCAGAATACTCCACAGGGGGATATTACAGGCCCTCCTCTCAGCAACACTCCTTAATCTAGTGGCTAGAAGCACATTTGAGTTCTCTGTGGACCATCTCCTGGCAGAGGGATACTTTGACACAAAGAGCACACAGTAAACATTCTTCCTTTTGAAGCTGACAGTAGCCCCAGATTCCCCCAATTTTAATATTTACTGAATCTAAACAAAATTAACTGACAATTATTGAAATTAAATATTAAACCTTACCTCATAATTGTCATAGATTTTTATGTCTAGGAATTCCAAGGTATAATTTGTTTGCCTCTGTGTGTGTGTGTGTGTGTGTGTGTGTGTGTGTGTGTGTGTGTGTTTCTTTTCTTCTTACAGATTTAGGACAGGGTCTACCAGGTTTACAGGGTCTCACTACATAGATCAGATTCATAGTGATTCTCCTATTTTCAGCTTCCCAAAGCACTGGAATTACAGGCTTGTACCACCATGCACAGTCTCAGTTGCCAACTGAGCACAATCCTACAGTGGGTCCAGCATGGCATACCAGGGATTGAACCCTGGCCGCTGTACTCTGCCTAAGCAGTGCCTGTGTGTTTTTAATTAAGGAAGCAACGAAGAAATTTGACCTGGGATCTTCCATCCATTTTCGCTGTACTTTTCAAGTTTTGTGGAACTCTGTGTTTTGATTTTATCTTATAGCTTCCAAATTATAAAGTTATCTTCTCATATTAGTATTCTTCTTTCTTTCTTTTAAAATTATTTTTTTTTTATAAAAAGAAGAAAAGAAAACACATACACAGTCAGGGTTCAGAATTAAAGGGCATTGTCAGATCTTACAACAGTAGCTGCCTTAAGACAGTGGGTATTTTTGTTTGTTTTAAACAGTGTTTTTTTGGTTGTTGCTTTGTTTTCAGTTGTTGTCTTTGTTTTTAAAACGGTGGCTCCTAAGCTTGGGTTGACTTTAGAATCCCTAAAAGGTATGAGTGGAGGTGCTTAAAAACCAAAGACCATATCCCAAGTCACATTTAAATCGACTAAATCTAAATTTCTAGGGGCAGGGGTTTGGTACCTTTATTTTAAGAAGCTTTCCATGTGATTTCAGTGTGTAGTCCATGCTGAAAGCACTGCCCTGGGTCATCCTAGGATTGCATCTCCATCAGTCATGAGGCATGAGAGCTCCTGGCTTCCATGGGGGGTTACTTACTATGGATGGCTGAATCAGGTTATCTTTTGGGGAGACTATAGCTCAGCACTGCTCAGTGAGCAAATATCTTTTGTTTATGTGTATTTCCACTTGCTGTCCTATTGACGCTATGGAAGGGAGAAAGATTTACTCAATGATTTTTTGTGGGATTGGGTTGCATTAGGCAGAAAAAAGTCATCTAGAGCCTTCTGCAGCATACTGGTGCTGCCTACTTCAGGTATCTATATGAATAAAAATCAGAATGTATGGTGCTGAGAGCCATGGTCAAGACTGTGTCATGCATCCAATATTGGTCCTATTTCCCAAGTTCCTATTATATATTTTTTCCTTTCTGTCTTCCATGGAGTATTGTTTTTGAAGAGTCCAGGAACATGATGAAAATCCTGGAGAGAAAATTTTAAATACTGAAGGTAATTACTCTGCTCAGTATAGGACTTATATACATGTTTATTGGTTCTCCTTGCTCAAGGCTGTCCCAAGGACACAGTTCTATTTGGTGGCACAACAGGCCTTGTGTGATTAAAGGAAAAACAGTAAGTATAGAGGAAGACAGTTCTATGAACACCAACAGGAAGGATAAGCATCCTCATGTGAGAAGAGGTTAAGTCCAGGAACTATGGAGGGAAATTTGATGGCACATATTGAAGTAAATGTGTAAGGCCTATGGCTGGGGATTTCACTTGTAGATTTCTCCTCTAGAAAAACACTCACAAGTGCCTTAGTAGGAGGTACAAGTAGGCTGCTTACCACACTCTTACTTGGGATACTAACAAACTGGAAGCAAGTCAAATGTCTATTAATAATGGAATTACTGAGCATTTAATGCTAAATAAATAATGACATTTTTAATGCTGCAGACAAGTTAACAAGAATAAATTTATGTATATTAATATCAAAATCTAAGCTATGTTATGGAGAACATAAAGCTATCAAGCTTAAAACACTGCACGAACTAATTTATATGAAAGGAAACAAAAATAAAATGACATGTTCATGTAGGTGTATAGAAAAAGTTTGGAGGGAGCAGATACCACATTTCAGTTATTTCTGAAATATTATGAGAGAGCTGGGCTTGGGAGCAGGTGATCTAGATTTCCTCCCAAGGCCTCATGCAGCCATGAGGGACAGTCTTTTTAGAGGTGGCTGAATCTGGAATGTGTGACATTGGGCTTCAGGGTGTGGCATTACTAAATCAGTCCACTGACTGGTTTGGGGTAGTTCTGGCTAGGATTAAGTGTATGAGTGCTACAGTCACCCTAGGGGGACAGGAAGAATCTTGTCTCTCTTGTCTCTCTTGCTATCTTCAGCTGCTATGAAACTTGTCCTTTGGCAATAATGCTCCCCCACCTTGGAGCCAGCAGATGACAGACTGAAACCTCCACAAACTGGGGGGTTTATTTATAAATTTTTCCTTTCTTAGCTTTGGGCATCAGGTATTTTGAATCCACAATGAGAAAAACAATTGGATCTTTACTTTTACTTTACTTTTACTTTTACTTTAAAAATTGTTTTAGCAAAACAATTTGGTCAACGCAAAATTGGTCAAAGCATTATAACTAAGTCAGTATTTCATCTTGTGCAGCTGTTACTGGCTGTGACTTCGCCTCTTAAGAAAGGAGGTACTTCAGGGAGCTCAGTCTATCCTGTCTCATTCTTGCTCATCACAGGCTCACCCCAGATTTAATTTCGCTGAAGGACCATCAAGCCACACTTAACAGGGTCAGGAACAATCTTGTAATTGTCTTGATTTTAGCAAAAAGTCAAGTGTGATTCAACAGGCAGGTGGCACTTGACTTTTCCAGAGTGCTATTCATAGGGGTTCTTGGTTCAATTCTTGGGCTCTCCAGAGAGTGAGTGGGAGTCATGTCATGTCACCCTGCCCAGGCTCCCCTGCAGCCAAGGGTTGCCATCAAGTAGTGAGGTATACTTCACAGGTCGTGGTTTTGTGGAAACCCACTTCAGCCAGGCCTGTAGTGGGTCTCATGCTAGGGGCCCAGGTGAGGATCTTGCATCTTCTCATCCTGCCTCCCTGGGTCTTGCCAGGGTTCTTCTGGTCACCTAATATGCTCTCTCAGCTTCTTTCCACTTTGTTACCCAATGTCTGAGTTTTTGTTTAGTGTGCTCATTTATTGATTTGACAAATATTTAACTTTTGGGAGAGCAGAGAATCTTGACTGTTTTGGTCGCCGATGCATTTTTAAACACTTGTTACAGTACTTGACAGAGTCAGCGCTCACTAAATATTTGTTGACTGCATCCATGAAATATTTATCAAACTTATACTGAGCACTAGGGTTATACAGAAATGGTACAATAATGAGCACTTCACACATGTTGCCTGGTTCGGAGAGGCTCAACATTGTGTGAGTGAGGTAAACAATCTGCCTCATCCAGGGTGGCAGAAAAAGTCTCTCCAAGGAAATGTTTACGATGGAAATTAGAGAATCCATGGAAAGATAAACAAAGAGGCATAACAACTACAAAGGCCCCAAGCTAAATGTGAGAAATAGCAGAAGTAGAGGTAAAGTCACTGAATGAAGGACAGGGGCACATGGTGAGAGGGTGGAGGATAAGGCAGGAACGGGTCATGGTGTCCTGTAAGTCTCGGACTTCACATTATGACAAAGGTCTGCTCCTAGCCTGCCATATAGCAAGCCTAAAATTAAATTTATTATTGCATTTTATTTTCACACTGTCTTAGTCCATTTGGGCTGCTGTAACAGAACAACCTTGGACTGGATATTATACCGTTTAAAAAATTCTCCCAGTTCTGGAGGCCAAGAAATCTAAAATCAAGGTTCAGTCAGGAATAGTGCCTGGCAGGGCACACTTTTGGGTCTGCAGCGATGAGTTCTTGCTGCGTCTTTGATTGATGGAAGGTATCAGGCAGCTCTCTAAGCTTCACCCTCCCTGGAGCACAGAGCTCATCTGCAAGGACTCTGCCTTCGTGACCTCATCAAATGGTTGATCTCTTACTACTATCACAAGGTGGATTAGGTTGCAGTGTAGGGACTTTGTTGGGGCAGACACATAAAACCTGTAGCCACAGGTTTTTGTTGCTTAGTTTGTTTTTATAAATACTCTACTGTTGTCTAGTTTATTTCAACCCATAATAGCACCTCCAGTTTTTAATGCTGTTATAATCTCAATAATATCATATTATGGATTTGTCTATTCAGCAGATGTGTGCGTGTGTGTGTGTGTGTGTGTGTGTGTCTGTCTGTCTGTCTGTCTGTCTGTCTGTCTCTGTGTGTGTGTGTGTGCTAGTATTGTAAGTACGTGCTCTGTATCCAGCATCAGGTTGCTCTTTAATGAATCTCACCTTCCATTTCTCCATGTGACTTTGGTGGGACTGTCATTCACATAGCTCTTTATCTTCTTGGCTATGGGTCTAGGGTTTAGAATGACCAGTGAGAGAGGCCATTGTCCTACCTTGTGATTAACCATGGGGAGGAAGGCCTGGTGAGCCAGAGTGAACAAGACAATTCATGTGGGGGATTGACATAGACAAAGGGGAGAGAAGGGTTCTTTCTTTTCTTTAGAATAATGACATTTCAGATGAGAAGATCCCAGCCAGCATGTGACAGTGCTTCTCTTTGTTTCTTCTATTTTTTTCTTAGCTCCAATGTCTCTGTGAGAGCTTTGTACTGAGGAGACTTTTCTCTGTGGGGCAGTAGGATCTTAGTGACATTGATCCTATCTCTTGATCTGGCAATGCCTGAAACATGAAGTTGGCCCTCTAAATGGATGGAAATATAATTCATTGCTTTAATTTATTTTGTTTACATGGATGCTATCTTTTCAGATAAATGTTTAGTACCTGATAGGCGAAGTCCAACTCTAATACTTCTTTTTAGTCAATCACAGTGCCTGATTCCTTGCCTAGCACAGAGCAGGGGCTCAGTAAGTGCCTATCTGGTGATTAACACAGAACCTAGGTCAGTGCATTTGATAACAGTATGATGGATCATTTCACTCCTGAATTAATTAGTGAGTTGTGAGCAATTCAAAATATAGGTCCATATTTCAACTTCAGCGAGATTCCATGAACTGAAAAATGGTCCCTAGGATTGAATGATTTGTCTGAAATACCATTTTCCCACTCCCCAGGAAGTAAGGTGAAAGTAGAGAAAATACCGGAGAGGAATATAGCTTTTGAAGGAAAGCAGACCACAGGATTCCTATTTAGCACGAGTCTATTTGTAGGGTATTTCATATATTCAATACTTTTGGTCTTGCAGATAAATCTAGTCACCCTAATACATTGCAGAGCTCTAGGAGCAGGAGGGACTCCTCACAGTGTTGTGGTTCAGCAGCACGCGCCTTTACCTCCTGGGATGCGTTGTGGAGCTCCCACCCTTTCCACCTACTATGGCCTCTACGTTGCTCTGTCAGCACTATTGGCTGCTGGCCTTGAGTCTCTTCTTTCTTATAATATTCTGAAAAGAAAATTTTATATATTATATTATTAGTCTTCTTGACTACTGATTTCACTTAATTATTTTTTTTTCATTGTGTATGGGAATCTGATTGGTAGAACGAATGTAGTCAAATAGCTTTTCTAGATCCTGGAAAGTTAATGATTGCTGTTGTGTGTAGAAGGTGCCAGGGCAGTGGCTTTTGAATTTAACTGCCCTCAGCCACTATAATGGTGCACACCTGTGATTTAGAGCTCTGGGAGGTGGAAGCCAGAGGACTGCAAGTTTGAGCTCAGCCTGGGAAACTTTGCAACTTAGAGAGACCTTATCTATTTATTTTTTAAAGGTACTATGGTATTGTATGTGTATGCATGCATGCATGCGTGTGTGCGTGTGTGTGTGTGTGTGTGTGTGTGTGTGTGTG
>PVJA010029751.1:0-26375 GCA_004027025.1 Myocastor coypus
TCCCTCTTCTTCCTCTTCCTCCTCCTCCTCCTCTTCCTCTTCTTCTTCCTCTCCTTCTTCTTCTTCCCCTTCCTCCTTCTCTTCTAAAAGAAGACTGGAGAGTGCCCGTGGGGCTTGAACCACTGGCCTGGTGCAAGCCATCAGACCAGATGATTAAGTAGATGCTGTGGAAGGAACCGCTGAGCTAAAGCCAGTCCTGCTTTTGTCTCTTTGCTATCTTGTGGTTTATGGTTTTCTGGGCATCTGCGTTGGTAATTGAAGTTGCCACGGCATAACGCTGAGATGGCTGCTGATCTTAGGTCTCATCTCCTTGATTTTCCTTATCTTCTTCATCGTCATCCTCTCTAGGGTGTCTTTAACGAGGAGGACCCCTGTAGAATTGTGATCCATAACCTCTGTACATGTTCTGTCTCACTTGTCTACTTTGTTCTCCTGCACACTGGTTGTCGGCACCTTCTGCCACTTGCACAGGAGGGTTAGAATACTGTGGTTGGCGCCTATCAGGTCACTGCATGTGGTAAGGTGGAACCTCTGCCTGAGGTAGGGCCGGTGCTGTTGGGATGCTCTCTGATCCTCATTCTTTTCTCACTCTCATTGTTCTGGTAATTCTGCTGTAATTGCATGGAGGGCCCCCTACAACATGGGTAGTATCTATGATGGTACGGTTGGCTGTGTAGTTACTGCCTTGAGCTGCAGCTCCACCAGGGCCTGTAACATTTGCTGCCTCTGCACCCTTTTCTCCTTCAACAACATCAAACTCCATAGTCTCTCCATCTCCTACACTGTGAAGGTACTTCCTGGGGTTATTCTTCTTTATGGTAATCTGGTGTACAAATACATCTCCTTGATATCACTCCTGTTGATGAAGCCATAACAGTTTCTTACACTGAACCATTTTACTGTTCCCCAAACCTTCATTGTGATGATCTTTTTGTCTCTGCTGCTGCTGCTGCTGCTGCTGTGTTTGTGTGTGCATATGTGCACGCATGCGTGCGTGTGTGTGTGTGTCCTGCTATGGATTCAACTCTCATTGGTTATTTACTTATTTATTTTAATTGCATCTGTGGCCGAGGTGGTGTGCTTAGCATGTGGGACCAGAGATTGAACTCAGGTCCTTGTGCTCTAGGTTGATGCTTACTCCTCTGAGCTATATCTCCAGGTCCCGTCTCATTGGTTATTTAAAAGATAAAAAAATCAAGTCTATTACAAACAAGAGTGGGCACAAGTGGAAATATTTGGGTTGAATACATGGGCTGAAGTTGACCTAAATGGAGGAAGGCTGGGGAAATGTGTGGCTAGGTGCTAGTAAGAAGTTGCACCATGCAGACTCACTGTGCTAGGTGATGATTTCTCCAGGAAATGGTCTCACTGCTGGGTGCTCATAATAATCATCTACATTGTTACCAAAATACATCTGCCTGGGTTTTCTTTTATTGGATCAGAGTCTGGAAGGGTGACATTTTAGAAAGCTTTTAAGAGATGGGTGGAGGAAAGGATATTTGAGCTAGAGGGAGCATTTTACAGCATTCTGGAAATGACTTTTTACTGCTGAAGAACAGGGAGGAGGCCCAAAGAATTAATAGTCCCACCCTTGAAAAGGACAAGATTTGTTTTCCTCAGAGCAATCCAGATGAAGTGAACTTGGAAGGGTAGCTTTGGATTGCCTGGGATGCCTAAGAACACATGCGTCAAAGAAGTTTTTGAGATGGTAATGAAATGGGGCAAGAGAAGAAAGCTTTGAGGACACTGAGCAGATCAAGGAGGCCAGGGGCTCCCTGCCCCAGGCTGCTGTTAGGAATATCTCCTCTGTGAAGAAGGATACTACTTTAGATAAGAGGGATGTGTACTGGTGAATATGACCATGCAGTATAAGACAGAGTGACAAGGAAGAGTTCAAAAACACAGAAATTCACTTTAGAACATTTTTTTTGGTGCAAGAATCAAACTCAGAACCTTGTATTCACCAGGCAAGTACTGTGCCACTGACCTATATCCTGCCCTTCTTTGCCTTTTTTGAGGAAAATACCTTTAGTCTCTCTTTTTCTTCTAAAATCAAATTAATCTCCAGATCTTTCATTCATGCTAAGTGTAAGTGCGAAATATTTTATAGTATGATGCTTCTGAGGGTTTTATCTTTTTAAAGTCAAAGGGATGATGTCTTATTAGCAAATTTGAATCATTTTCATAATGGGAATACCTCCTCCTCTTCTTCCTCCTCGTCCTTCTTTTTATGGTACCAAGGATGGAACTCCAGATCTTGCATTTGCCAGACAGGGTCTTATGCTGCTGGGTTATCTCCCCAGGCAAAGGTAGGAATTTTCTTTGAAATTTTTTTATTTATTAGTACTTATAGTATGTCATGTTCACAGTCCTTGTGGGGAGTTGGTAGATGCACATAACACATCCTAATTTCCTTTTTCTCATCTCCTTTTCTTTCCCTTCCTTCTTTTCCTTTGTCCCTTTTTCACAAAACTTTTGCTAGTATTTAATTAATTTCTCTCTTTAATGAAGTTTATTAGCACTCTTTGTAGTGCATAATATTTACATTCTTTGTGGCAACTGGTACATGTACATATATAACACATCTCAGTTCTTTTTTCTACCCTCTTTCCCTTCCTCCCTTTGCCCTCCACTCATCTCTGGTGGATCTCTGGTCCCTTTCCTCTTACTTCCTTATGTGGTTGTAGCACATGTCATTTACCTTCCTTCTGTGGAGTTTGTAAGTGTGCATAGCATATGCTAATGCTCAGTGACATATAATACTTAGGGAAATATAGTACAAAGTGATTTAAGATACACTGTAACCCTGAACAGAGAATAATATTCTTAGCAGTAAAGGCAAGCTATCTGTGGGTTTATACAGGTTAGGAGCCATGTTTGAGCAAAGGATGATTCCTTGCTTGTCCTTGCTCAGAGAGATATACTACATGTGTTAGCAGTACCTCCCTTGCTTGGGAAAGGGTCATGAGAGAGCAGCAAAGATCTCATAACTTCCCTTATACTTGATTTGGATCGACAGACCCAGGTACCATGCCACAGTCCAGCAGCCAGCAACAGCATTTGAAGAGTTTGCCTAACTGTGGGGAAAGCCAGCTTTTAAAAACCAGATGCTCCACAGACCACCCAGCACTTGGTGGGGCACGTACAGGAAACCACCACTGAGACAACCACTCAGGATAAGGCAAGTCATGGTCACCGACTGCTGAGAAGATTTGGCAAGGACATTAGTTGTCATTTCCAGCTTGTGTGGTTTGCCCTGTGTCCAGAGCCCACATCAAACACATTCCTGTTTGCCTCAGAAGGTTTCATGGAAATGTTTCCTTGCACTTCTGTGATGTATATAAATGCAATATAAACATCATGTGCTACAAAGATTTTGTAATAGAGAAAATGATTTGGAAAAAAAAATAAAACATTAAGATTGAAAAGGAGAGTTGCCTACATAGTATCTCTTACAAAAAAAATCTGTGGTTTAAATAATTTTTTTTAATACTGAATTAGGTAGCATTATGCATTTCTTCAAAGCCTGTGCATTGAGGCTTATATATTCTCATATTGCTTACAGATTGTAGTTGTTGTGACATTTACTTTCTATTTTATTTTCAGATTGGAAAGTTTATAGAAATGCATTGTAATTTAGGAAATGTCATTTATGTGTAAACTGTGATTTGCAAAGTTTCAAAAATTGCATTTGGCAATATTTATAATAATAATGTTTACAACAAGTACTTATTTATTTATTTATTTTGTCTTTTTGTGACAAAGTCTCACTATGCAGTTCAGGCTGGCCTTGAGCTCACTTTTGTATCCCAGGCTGGTTTCAAATAAGTACTTATTTATTATGTTTCTGGTTGTGTTCCACTTAGAAGAGTTCTCTTGCTCTCAAACTACATCTCTAAGTAGTAAATTATTCTGTTTGCATTGATGCATACTTTGAAGGAAGGGCTCTGTCGCTGTCCTCAGAAGACAACACTCATTCTGTAGTTCAAGAAATTCCAAAGAGAATTCTACTGAGGTAGTTGCATGAGCCTAACTAAGAAGGGCTTATTAAGGACACTGTATGCTTACAACGGAGGTGACAGTTTTGGTTCCATTCTGTAGCTCCCTGGTGTCAGTTGTAATCTCAGAATTTTAGTTAGTGATGGAAGAGTCCAGGGTCAACACCACCATCATGGAACTTTGAGGAGCATTTAAAGACACCAGGGTGTAGTGTCTCCCTGCTACCTGGCTTGCATCTGCTCTGGCAGGGGAGGCACTTTGGTTGGAGGAATAGGATAAGGGGTATGAAGGGTGACAGGACCAAGCTTCGGCTGCTTTGTCTTTCTCCTCGCAGCGTCACCAATCCTGCATGGGGCACAGCCAAGCTTTGGGACAGTTTACCTCCCTTTATCTCCTGGATAAGTGGGACCCTTGATTCACCAAGCTGGCCATCAAGTCTCAGAAATAGGACCAGGATGGAATGGACTGAGATCAAGCCAAAGATTTGAGGCAAAGTACAATTTATGTTCTTGTCAAAGGGAAAGTTGAGAGCATAGACAGAAGTGTCTAAGTCCTGAAGTCCAAGGGAGGAGGTAGACAAGAAGATCACTGATCGCAACTTTTATACCAGAGGTAAAAGATAGTAGATCCCAAAAAGCCCTTAAGAGGCAACAATGCATTGATTAATTCAACTTCATTTTGGTCTGAAATGTAACTGCTATGGAAATAATTTTTCTTTTCCTTTTGAGGGATTTCTTATATTTCTTATGGTTCCTTACATCTGAATCAGCTGGATCATTGGCTCTGGGACCTTGTAGAATGTGAGGACTTGCTGATCTATTTCTTCTCCCTATCATCAGTGTGCTGTGACATACTTGGGGAGTGTCCCCAGTATAAAGTTCTAGACTCTGAGTATTTGAAATAGAAAGCTCTCAAGGAAATATTATAACAGGCTCATAAAATTATTTTAAAGACCTGTACTTACATAATGATTTACTTACATGGTCAAGGTGATTAGTCAGTGAGGTGTGTCTTAGCTCAGGCTGCTATAACAAAACACCAGGGACTGGATAACATAGACAGTGCCATGAATTTCTCACGGTTATGGAAGCTGGAAATTTATGATCAAGGAAGCAGTAATTTCAGTTCCTGATGATATAATTTTTGGTTTTTAGATGGCTTCTTTCTTGCTGTAGCCTCCTGAGGAATTTTGAGGAGCAACAGATGGGATAGGGTGAGATAGGTTACTGTGTTCCCTGTTTGTTTGTTTGTTTTGTTTTCAGGACCAGGGTTCAAACTCATGACCTTACACTTACCAGGCAGGCACTTGTGCCACAGAGCTATCTCCCCAGTCCCTGTTCCCTGTTTTTTTTTTTTTTTTTTGAGCCAGGCTCTCACTATGTAGTACAGGCTGGCCTTAAACTCCCTATGTAGCTTACACTGGCCTCAGACTGACAACGATCCTCCTGCCTTAGCTTTTGGGGTTGTAGTCATGAACTACATTACCCATTTTCTTTTTCCCTTAGGTATTCAATTTTATGGTGGGCTTTCAACCTAAGATTTCATTTGAGTCTATTTATTTTCCAAAAGTACCACCTCAAAACATTATCATATTGAGGGTTATGGTTTCAATATATAAAGTTTAGGAAAGCACAAACCCATAGTCCATAACAAAGAGAAAAGACCAAGTGGGTTATAGCCTTCCCCTGACTTTTGAGGGAATGTTCCTATAGGGGTCGGGTGAAGAAAGCAGGAGACCTATCTAATCTCATGATCAATATGATTCTGGAGCTCCAAGTAAATACTAATGTTCTCTAGCAAGAGGAAGCCTTTTCCTTTCTTTTCTTTTCTTTTCTTTTCTTTTCTTTTCTTTTCTTCGCTTCTCTTCTCTTCTCTTCTCTTCTCTTCTCTTCTCTTCTCTTCTCTTCTCTTCTCCTCTTCTCTTCTCTTCTTTTCTTTTCTTCTCTTCTTTTCTTTCTTTCTTTCATTGCTGGGGATTGAACTCAGGACGCTGCACTTGCCAGGCAGGCACTTATTCTACTGAGTTATCTCCCCAGCCCGAGGAAGCCTTTTCTATGATGCCCTTAGAAGGATATTCTTGAAAATGACAGAGACACCGCAGTATAACACAGGGATGTTTCCTTAATGAAACCTCTTACTGTGTGACAATACCATAAAACTTCCATCAGAGATATCATTCATTACTCTGGGCTGAAGTGTGTGTACTTGTCATGGACTGAAAGGGCCTGGGCCGCTGCCTTCAATCAACATCCTAGACTTCTCTCAGCTCTGTCTGAGCCTCTGGATTACTTGAACTGTTTGCATCATTACTAATGCTTGACACAGGGTAAGGTCTTGGCTCACTGCCTCTGGTCCTTTACAGAGCTCGAGCAATAATGAAACAGGGCAAAAAAGACCCACATAAAGTGTTACCAAGTACATATGTCTTTCTAATTGCCCATATTTTATTTGCAGAAAATAAAAGAAGAATTAAATCAGGGTGTTTAACATGCACTGGATTCATTTTTACTCTTTTTTATTATAGTAAATGATACTTTACAAAATTTGCCATTTTAGCCATTTTAAGAGTACACTTTGGTTGAATTAAGTGCATGCACATTGCTCTGTAATCATTACTGTCTTCCATCTCCAGAATGTTTTAATCATTTCAGAAATATCGCAGTCACAAAGCCGTCACTCACCATCTCCTGTCTCCAAGCCACCAGTAGTGAGTGTCTTACTTCTGTATCCAGGAACTGAATATTTATTCTTTTCTAGCTACCACACTAAATGGAATCATACAGTACTTAATTTTGCATTTTGCTTATTTCATTTAAGTATCCTTGCTTTTAGACTTTATAATACTCCTCTTTGTGTACATCACTGTGCACAACTAATCACCTGTGCTTAGACCTCTAAGTGGTTTCCAGGCTTTGGCTTTTGTGAATAATGCTGGTATACAGATGTCTGTCAGAACTCTGGCTCTCTTTTACTTTGGGTCTGTACCCAGAAACAAAATTACTAATCACATACATATATGATAATTATTTTTTAAGTAACATAAGCCATTTAATGCATTTATGAGAAATTTTATAGTTTATGTATATGAAAACAGTGGATAACTATGTAAACATTACCAACTAGCAACTGTTGGACGAACAGTGAAAATAACATTTAAAAGATAAAACCTTCATAAGTCACCACTTTTTTCTACAACTAGAAAGGTTTTTAGATGATCTCTTAGTGGCACCTCTGGCTAATAGCTAATAACCTCTGGTAATAACTAAATAGCTGAGTTAGAGGAACTATCTCAAAGTGAAAAAACAAATTGGAAAAAGTTTGGATAGTATGTTTTCTTTCTTTTTTTTTCTTGTTTCAGAACTTTTGTTTGTTTGTTTATTTATTTATTTTTATGGCCGGCTCAGCCTTCCCTGAGGGCAGGGCTGACACAACATGTGGTGCTGGGGATCGAACCGCAGCCCCTGCAGCCACCCAAGCTTTCCTAAGCAGGTGCTTTAGACCACTGAGCCATCCTGCCGGGCCCCTAGTATGTTTTAGATTATGGTGACATTAATTGAATTATCTGAAGATTAATTATTAAGCCTAACTTACATAGTTTATATCCATGAATAAAAAGATAACTACCACATAGTATGAACCACCATAGCATGAATCCACATAACTAAAGACTTTTAAAGGGGCTGGGATATATAGCTCCAAGGTACAAGTGCCTGCCTGGCAAGTGCAAGGTCATGAGTTTGAACCCTGGTCCTGCAAAAATAAATAAATAAATAAATAAACAAACAAACAAATAAATAAAAGACCCTTAAGAGTTTATCTTTCCTAAGTTCTTCAATTTCAGTTAACAAACTTACTTGGGAAATCTTCAGCTTCAGTTAAATATTTAATTCATATTTGCAAAAAATAGGCTTCTCTAACAGGTCCATTCTTTCAAGCTCTATTTTACATAAGTTTAGTTATGACTGAAAGTTTAAGTGTTGTTTAGAAGTCTATAGACATGAGATTAACTTATGAAAGCCTTCACAATATTGTTTTCGTCTGTGGTTCCCTCAGTGCTGGAGCTGAACCCAGGGCCATGCTCATGCCAGGCAAGTGCTCCACCCCTGAGCTCCCTCCCCAGTCCTGTGAAAAGGCTTTTAAGATCAGCTTTTCTCTGAATATCATTGTTTCACACATTCTTTTTATCTGTATTGGTTTGTAAATATCTCAACATTCTGTCCACATATTTAGTAATATTTTCAAAATTAGCTTCATAGTGTATAAATTTGTGAAGTTTGTCAATAACTCAGTGAATTGAGAAATAGCCAACCTTGTCAAAGTAACCTGCCCTTCTCGCTATTGCTATTTCAAAGTGGTGAGTGACAAGCAAGTAAATTTATTATGTTACTATTTTACTTATTTATTGATTGATGTATATTGTATGGGGTCTCACTACACAGCTTGGACTTGTAGTGATCCTTCTGTTTTCAGTCTCCCCAGTGCTGGGATTGCAGGTGTGCAATAACACACCTTGTCTTGTTGGCCGACTCAGTGTACCTGGGGCAGGGCCAGTGTGGCATGTGGGGCCAGGGATCGAACCCATTCCCTGTGCTTGCTTAAGTAGGCGCTTGGTCCGTTGAGCTATCTCGGTGGCCCTTTTATGATATTATTATTATTATTATTATTATTATTATTATTATTATTATTATTCCTAGTATGATATTTAACAACTTGGATGGTTTAAATCTATGTCTCCCAGCTCCTCATACCCCAATCCTGGGAAGCAGCATAAGCATGATGCTATGTGGATAATCAGCTGTTACATATTGATTTATTCTATAACTAGCGCTAACTTTATGATCTAATCTTATTAATATATTATATATAAAGCTCTAAAGGTGAGCCATAACATCAGAAAAAACAAAAGGGTTGCATGTACTGGTTGACACATTGTGTCGACTTAAGAAGTTTAGAAGGTTAATTAAGTTAGGAGGCTTGGATCAATAGCCTTCAACATTGCAAGTTTCACTGGTGTCCCACAGAAATTGTGGAACATTGGACTGTGTATGCATCTGCTTCCTCTTAATCCAAAGAGAAGAATTCTTTTTTTCTTTTTTCTGTCCTTAGCAACATCAATAGGAAGGTGGGTAATGCCCATACACTGTGCTCTGTATAACTATTGTGAGAACAGTGTGCAGTGTGTCAACTGTTAAAAAAAATAATGTTTATGGAAAGTGTTGATGCTTGTTTGATCAATCTTATACACTGATATCTATTAACCTAAACTGATCCGATGATGAAAATATGTAATATAACCATTGTTAAATTTTTCTGAATTTGAAATTCTGTACTATATGTAAAAAAAAAAAAAATTGCACTCAAAAAAAAAAAAAAGTTTAATTAAGTGAGTCAGCAGAGATCCAGGATTCTTAGTTGTAAACACTTTCATCCTGTACAAGAGGAGGGCATGGACATTGTGTGAGTTCTACATCCCCAGCCCCAGGGTAGCTTGTTTATAATATAAGGAAGGGAGAGAGGCTGGCTAGAAGCCGCAGCTGCTGCCCTTCCCTTTGTTCTTTGCTGTTTTCTGCAGCCATAAACTGCTGCCCTTTCCCATGTGCTGCTCTCCCTGTAAGCCAGCGGAGTAGACTGAAACCTCCACAAACAGTAACCTAAACAAACCATTTCTTTCTTAATTTTGGATGTTGGGTATTTTGTCCTAGCAATGAGAAAAAAGTAACTGAGATGGGGCAAATTTTTATTTTAATCTGAAATTTCAGGATTATTGGCTTCAATTATTCTTACTTAACAATTTACCTTTTTCTCCTCTTTCACAAGTACACAAATTGAAGATGACCTTGCTAATTTAATTCTTCTTATATATTAAAGCTTTAACTTTCCTAAGGATTACTTTATGACCAAAATGTTTGTTTGAGGGAACAGCTCAGGGGTAAAGTGCTTGCTAACATCCCTGGGTCTGATCCCTCCAAAACAGAAAAGCTAAAGTACTAATTGGACACACCACAAAAGCAGGGAGAAACATCCAAGCTTCAGACCTGACTTTTGTTACATAAAAGCCTAAGAATGAAAATATTTTTTTCCTTTCCCTATAGGTTGATAATATAAAACATAAATAATCACTTTAAATTCCACTGAATAGAGAACAGGAAAGCTTCAGGCACAAGAAGTTTAGTTTGATGGTCATTTCCTTCTGTGGCGGGACAAGGGCCTTAATTTTGTTCACCTTCTGCAGTTCAGCCTTCCTCCACTCCAAAATTAAGATTCATGAATGAACTGAATGCCACGGGGGTTTCTGGCTGATCTATCTGAACAACAGGATCGGCTTGTGGCCTACTCTACTGGAATTGTCTTTCTGCTTTCTCCAACATTCTGTTTTTCTTTTTCATCTGGTAATGCTCATCAATGGCATATTGCTATTTTGGGGTGCCAATGCCCCAAACAAACTCAGTTTTCTCTACAAGAAAGTCACACACTGAGAGGGTTGACATGGAAGCCTGAAGCACTTAAAACCACCAGCAGGACCTCCAAGGTAATTTTTGTTGGATTGGTAATAGGCAAAATCTCTTTTTTTTTTTTTTTTTCCATTCTCTCAAATTCACCCTCATCTGTGCTGTGTGTTTCACCACTGACAAAGCGGATGATTCTCTTTGGATTTCTTTCTTTTTTCCTGTGACGCCTGGGTCTACATTTTCAAAGCCTCTTCCATTATTCATTTCCTGGTTTTGCACTATAAGATGTCCTTTGAAGCCTGGCACAGTGGTGCACTCTTGTAATCCCAGCACTTGGGAGGCTAGGGAAGGAGGATCTCTGCAATTTTGAGAAGAACCTGACCTTAGGCCTGACCTCAGCACTTGACCCCTGCACAGTGTCCACCCATTCTGCACAGCCCGTGGCCCCTGCCCCTATTGCTGCACTGCTGCTGGCGAGATGGGGAAACAGAAGCCCAGTTCCACTCACCACCTCCCTGCCCAGCGGCTGGTGAAGTGGACCAGGAGGAGGGGCTCATGTGGAGAAGGAGCACTGACCCCTTCCCCCATCCAGTCCTTATACGGTAATGCTGATGCATAGTGTTTAGAGCAACTGCTTTGCTATTTTGACAGAGCTGTCATTTTACAGTCCTAGCAACAGTGCACATGAATTACTATTGCTTCATTTCCTTGCCTACACTTATTTTCTACTTACTGAAGATAATTTTTCAGTGTCTCATTGTTGAATAATAATAGTTAATAGTATTCTACTACTTGCTAGCATGTGTCCTTGAGCAGCCAGTTAGATTTTTCTGGGCCCATCTTGACTCCTGGCTGGGCAGTGTTGTCCCTGAAGTAAAACTGTGGGACCATAGTGTTTGGTTAGAATCTGGAGAATTTGTTGAGGTTGTCTTCCTCCCACCTCTAGCCAACCTCTGGGTGAATAATGAGTGATTAACAGAGAAGCTTGTGGGAGAGTCAGGAACTATGACTGTGATTTCGTTAAGTAAAAACAATTAAGGGAAACTGCTAAGCGGATATCAACTTTCTTCACAGATCTTTTTTCTAGTGCTTTCCTCAGTCAGCTTTGCTTAACCATACAGGTGAAGACGCATCTGACGTCTTGCCCAAGCCATTGCTCTGTCAACCATTCTATTCTACTTGATATGGTTTTCCTTATAGGCAGTGGAAAAATATTATTTCTTTAATGAAAGTGATTTCTTTATTTGCCAATGTGATTATTGGTAGTCTGAGTGCAGTATTCAGGAAATATCACTGGAAAAAACTTAAATTACTAATTGCTTAAGCCATGATTGCTTGAAAAATATGTGCATATTCTGAATGTTTAGACTGTGTTTTAAAAAAAATATTTACTTAAGCTTATTGTTGATATCTGCTCACATTAGCTTTTGAAGGCTTGTCTGTTCCTGCTTACCACAGAAGCCCAAATATTTGGCCTGTGGTTGGCACTATAGGTATGGAAAGGCTGTCGGGAGACTGTCTTTTCTCAGAGGCGGTTGGCAGACGCAGGTTGTGGGGGTGGAATTCTGGCAAGATTTTGTTCATAATTTCTTAAACTTAGCCAGCTGTGAAGGAATGTGGAGGGCATGACTACACCCCAAGCCCGTGCTCCATCAGCGTGTGAGTACGTGTACATACATCCATCCAACACAGAGAGAACATTCATTCTCAATTTTCTGTGATATGCTATCTCTAAAGAGGATTAATTTAAAAAGGCGAATGTAGGGCTGGCCAGATAGTTCAGGGGATTAAAGTGCAAGCTTAGGCAGAGGCAGGGGCTGGGGTTTTGATTCTCAGCCTGCCTAGCCGGCCCTGACCCCGAGGCACCATGTGTGCCTGCAATCCTAGCACTTGGGAGACTGAAACACAAGAGGATCACTACTAGTCTGAGCTGTGTAGTGAGATCCTGTAGACCCTGAACTAAATACATTAAAAAAAAAAAAAAAGATGAATGCAGTACGTTGCTTGCTTAATGTGTTACTGTTAGTTTTAATAGAAAATTTACTAAGCAACTTAGGTTTGTCTTTTAGGCACATTATCTAAATAGCTACTTTCATAAAAAAATAATTTTGATGGTATTAGAAATAAAAGTGTAGGTTCCTCATTTGAGAAACTGGGATCTTGATTAGAAAAAAAAAAAAGGGTTTCTAGAAACATTAGTGATTTTCAAGACACTGCAGTGATTTGTCAGCCAGTGGGTGAGACGTATAGCCTTGCCGTCGGAAGTGTGCTCAGCAGACAGCACAGTCACCTTGTCTTGAAATTTGTTCTTACAAAAAATTTCAGCTCCTAGATGTGTGAAAAGAATAAGCTATATTTTAACAAGATCCCTCAGTGAATTTTAAGTGCCTTAAAATTTAAGGCTAGCGGTAGTGCTGCACATATTCTAGTTAGAAGCACTTTCCGGACTGGAGATGGCCAATATGTAGATGTACAATGCAGGAGCCAAGGAAGGATTGACCCAAGTCACCCAAAAGGGTGCCCGGCTGCCAACAAAGAAATGAAAATGTGAGCAACTGTGCAAAGTGGAGGAGGGTGGGGACGCGGGCTCCAAGGATATGGAGGAGGCCCAGCAGATCTTCCCACCCTGCATTGCGGATGGATTACTGAGTGGGAAAGAAGAAACACAGAAAGTTCCATTCCAGATACCAGACATACTCCATTGAAGAAGAACTGTATGAAGACATTTCCTCCTATTGCAGAACATTTGGGACTCCAGATACGCTTTAACTTGAAGTCAAGAAATGTAGAAATTAGGACTTGTAAGGAAACCCAGGATGCTAGTGCTCTGACAAAAGCAGCTGATGGTGTACAGGCCTTTATGCTTGGATTTCAGGTGGAAGATACCCTTACCTCATCAGGTTAGATGACCTCTTCCTAGACTCTTTTGAAATCGCAGATGGTAAGCTCTAAAGGGAGACCACCCGTCAAGGGCAGTAGGAAGAACTGCTGGCAAAGGAGACACAACCAAATTCACCAAAGAGAATGTGACACAGACGCCAGTAGTTTTGGCTGATGTGAAAGTTCACATCCTTGGCTCTTTCCAGAATATCAAGATGGCAAAGACTGCCATTTCCAACCTCATCCTAGGAAATCCTCCCTCAAAGGTTTATGGTCATAAAGCATTGTGGCTAGCAGATCAGCAGATCGGTCTGATCTCCAGGTATACTTTTATCTTTGGACTCTAAAGAGAACGATCTTATGGTGTGCTGACGATCACACAAAACCATGTGAAGAGTTCTTATAAACAGAAGTGAAAGGTTTAATAATATTCATGCTCAATAAGGTTTAGGACAATTTGAGTATTATAATGTAATACATATTTTTCTTTTTGAATCACATGTAGCAGATTTGCAATTTGGAATCCTCATCTAGAGAAATCATTGTGTAGACAGATCTATATAACAGTTGGGTTTATTTACAAATTCATAAATGTTTCTTCTCTGTAAATTATAATTAAAAAGATCATCTCAAAAATTTGACTTATTTAGAAAATATTTCTGTTTAAACTGAGTCATGTCTTGTTTTTATTAAAAGTTGAGAGAGAAGAGAGAGAGAGAGAGAGAGAGAGAGAGAGATTTTAAGGTATCAGTTCAGCAACTGTGATGAGTTGATATATTAACTACTTTCCTGTCTCTAGACCTGATATCCACAATTCAAAGAAGGATTGGTTTATTGTGGTTCAGGGTCTATAGTCGAGTAGCTCTAAGGTTCAAACGGCATAGAAGGAAGGCCTGGTAAAGGAAAGCTGTTCATCCTATAACAAGCAGGCAGCACAGGGAGGAGCACTTGGGGACAAAACCTATCCTTCTAGGTCATACTCCTAGTGACTGCTTCTTCCAAGCAGGCCTCACCTCCTACCAGCACATTGAGCTATGAACTCATCAGTAGCTTAGCCCACTAATTAATGAAATTCCCCATGGTCCAGTTACCTTTCAAAAGCTGTACCTCTGCTTATATGAGATTGTGGGGTAGCATTTATATTTAAACCACAATATCCTGTCCTTGATCCCCCAAGAACTCATGTCCATTCCATCATGCAAAATACATTTGTCATATCTCCAAGAGTCACCAAAGTCTCAGCAGTTCAAGCATTGCTGAAAAGTCCAAGTCCACAGTCTTCTCTGAGAGTGAGAGCAAATTCTTAACTCTGAACCCTATAAAAATAACAAAAGTAAGACAAATACTTGCAATCTCTAATAGTAATGCATAAATAGTTCCACTTCAAAAAGGAGAAATAGTAAAATAGAAAGGTATTGGACTGAAAGACTGAAAAACATTTAATCCTGTAGCTCTGTACCCAGCACCTGCGGCAGGTTGTAGTGAGATGTGAGTTGTGAAGGGTTTGGTATCTCTAGCCCCAAAGCATCGCTGGTTGTTGTCCACATAGCTTTGCCCTTAGGGCGGCCTGCTTACTGCCTGCACATTTCCTTATCAGGTGATCAATGTTTTTGGGCATCTCTGGCGTCACTCTCTCTGCATTATGCATTGCTCTTGCAGTGGCTTCTTGAAAGAACTATGATGTCCCACATTTTACTTGGCCTCTCAGAACTTTTTCTGAAATATGAGTAGAGGACTCTATGATCCGATTAGTCTTGCATTCTGTATGTCTTAAAGTGCCAGGACTGTATTGATGACACTAAAGTCTGCCACCAGTTTGAAGAATAGCAGATCCCCCTTGGGCCATGGCTGTGGTAACCTTTGAGTGCTCAGATTAGTGAACTCAGGCTTACACTTTCCTCAGTAGTCCTGAATAAGCCAATGTCTCCCCTCACAAATTAAAGATCTATAGTGTTGTACTGTTGAACTTGTAGTGGGTAGGCTCTTTCTGATTTTGCTGATGTCTTAATGTTTCTTTCATCTCGATCCTAGATGAAGTATTTGGTTTCTTTTCAATGCTGATATTTTTAGTGACTATGCTCTTCTTTGCCCCAACTTTGCAGTTATTTCCTTATTGGTAAAGCTGAAAGCTCTTAAAACCATTCAGTTTTGCCTTCTCTTATTCTCACTGTATTACCTGGTTAAAAGCAGCAAGCAATGCACATGTCATCCTGTGAATGTTCGGCTACCTTGAATTTTCCTCTGACAATCTGCTCTTCTTTACCTTAGTCTTCAGAAATGTCTCTGGACATGGGTAAAATGTAGACAACTCTTCTGACAGAGTATAATACATGTGTCCTCTTGTCCAGCTGCCAATAGAGTAACAAAGTACCTGAGCCTGGCCTTTACTCTTTGAACTTTTAAAAATCAGCATTCTTGGCTTCTGAGCCATGACCTGTATTGTTTATCAAAAATGCTTAAAACACTCTAGGACTTCTCTAGCCTGCATCCCCAAAAACTCTCCTAATTCCTTCCACAAACTGATTCCAAAGTCTTCTGAGCTATGGGGTCAGGTTCAAACATGGAAACACCCCCAGTCCTGGAACAAATATCTGTATTAGCTATTTTAACCTGGGATAAAATACCTGATACCTACCACCTAAAGAAACAAAAGTTTACTTTGTCTTAACAGGAAGAGAAGTTTATTTCAGTCCATGGTAGGCTTGTTCCAAGGTACAAATGGCACAGTGGAAGGGAATGGTAGCTGGGAAGCAGAGAACAGAGAGGAATCAGGCATAAGAATTCACCCTTCCAGGCAGCACCCCTAGTGGCTGCCTCTTTTGACCAGGTCCCGCCTCTTCACAGTGCATTCAGCTATTAACTCATCAAGAGGTTAATCAACCAGGATAGGGCCCTCTAATGCTTTCAAAAGCCCCACCTCTGAATAGATGGTACTTTTGGGGAATGTTTATATCTAAGTCACAGCAATTAGCAAGTTCAAAATCTTCAGGGAAGTTTAGCAGGCTAGAGATCCAGGGAAAATTGCAATTTGAAACTAAATGTGACATGTGCTATTCAAAATATACAATAGGCTCCTTTTCCTCTTGTCCTCTAATTGAAAGAATATGCTAAAGATTAAATTTAAAATCATCTTTCCTAGGTGTCTATTAGTTACAGTTTGTTAGTACTTCAACTGAAATAGTTTTTTCAAGAGTCATCCAAATCTTTCAGTAGTTTATTCTGTATCAAATGTAAACTTAAAATGAGTTTCCATAGTATGGGCATTTTATGAAGGGTAGATCATTAGGTTGATATATTTTCTGGATTATAATTGATCAATATGTATGAAGGCATTTGGACTTTGCATAAGCGTTGAGCCAGTAATTTTTCTTTGTTAACTTTTCTTAGGGAAATACAAGTATGTGGAAAGATTCAGTGATAAAGGCACAAAGACACTAACTGCAGTGTTCTTCCTGGTAATGAAAGTTATGAAACTGGTTCAAGAAACAGGATGTTATCTGTGGGAGAGGGAAGGAGGCAGGGCAGTGATGGATGGATAAAAGGGTCAGAAATGATAGAGCTATGTTCTATCCTTATGCTAATCAATCCCCTAGCTGACTGTTGCTATGGTGTATTACAAACATATGTTAATAAAAATAAGATCTCATCTATTAACTGAGATTATATAAATATTTAAAGGATTGTGCAAAAAACAATAATATAAAATATCATTTGATAAAGTTTTAAAAGTATCAATGTGAACAATATGGAACTTATTCTGGATTGTTTCAGACTTTATTTATTTATTTGAATTTTTTTATTTTAAAGAGAAAAATATAAAACAAAATTTCAAAACAAGATAATAGGAGGGTAACAATGCTTGATATATTACATATTGTTATATTTGAGTTATTCAGACTACAATATATTGGCATTCAATTGTCCTAACAATATCACAATATCAGCACAGCTTCTCACATTAGAGAGACAAAATGATGTTTACTCATGTATATTTGGTGTATTTCACTTATGAGGATGGTCTCAATGCATCCATTTACCTACAAAAATCTCTAGTTTTTCCTTGTTTTGGCTGAGTGGAAGTCATAGGGAAAAATTTCATCTTTTTTATTCATTCTTCCATTGATGGGCATTTGGGTTGTTTCCAAGACTTATATTATGTATTTTTGCCCATCAGATCTGTTGCTGAGATTAACAGATACAGATGTGCAAGACTGGATGAATAATTGAACATTATCCTATGTATATATTTGCATGACTTTTTACCCCTTCCTTTTTTCCTTATGTTTTCTTTTGCCTCATCTTTGTTGCTTTTCCCTATGCTCAGTTTCTTTGTGTTTTACTATATCTATTTCATTTTAATTTTTTAAATGTATTTAGTACAGGGTCTACAGGGTCTCACTACACAGATTGGACTCGTAGTGGTCCTCCTGTTTTCAACCTCCCAAGTGCTGGGATTATAGGTGGATGTCACTATGCCCAGTCTCAATTGCCTCCTTAGTATGCCCCTGGGGCAGGGCCGGCATGGCACACCGGGGATTGCACCCTAGTCCCTTCCTCTACCTGAGCAGGCAGGCACTTTTATCTGATGAGCTATCTGTCTGGCCCTTACTCTATCTATTATACCTTTCAAATTTTATTTATTCTTTCAGGTTCTTACACTAGGGAGATAATACAATATTTACACATATGGATCTGAATTACTTTATTTATGACTATAGCCTCTAGTCGCATGCATTTATCCATAAAGGACTCTAGTGTGTGACTTTCTTTATAGCTAAATAATAATCCATAGTATGTTGTTGCTTTTAGAGTTGTTGCCATTTTGATCCCTTTCTGGAATATCTTTAAGTACTCTCTATAGGGTTGGTTTTATAGTCATGAATTTATTTAGTTGTTCTTTGTCATGCAAGTGTTTTACTTCTTTAATTTTCAACGAGAGTTTTTCAGGGTATATCAGTCTCAGTCTGGGTTGGAATTATTTTTTTTCTGTTTCTGTTTGTGCTGAGATTCTCATGGGTTTTCCTTTAAATGTGGTCTGTTGCTTTTCTCTAGCACCTTTAAGTATGTTGCTCTTGTGCTGCATTTCTTAGATCTTAATTATTATATGTGTGGGTGTAGATTTATTTTGGGTGATGCTATTTAGAATTCTACATACTTTAGTTATCTGAGTGTCAGATTGTTTCCTTCTATTTGGGAAGTTTTCTGCTATTACTTCTGCCAGTATTCTTTTTATGTCATTTGTACTGGCTCCTTTATCAGTGGTGGCTGTTAGTCTTGTTACTCATCTTTATATCTTTATATAGTTATTGAATTATTATTTTATGGTTCCTAGTTGTTTTTAAGAGATCTTTCATTATCTGTTCACTAGCTGCAAAGGTATCTTCCAGCTCTGAATGTCTAGCTTTACTTTCCTTGATGCAGTGTGACCAACTTTTAATAATACAGTTTATAATTTCTTGTATATCTCTATGATTGTTTCATGAATTCTATTTTTTTTCCTATGTTGCTCATTCATAGTTTACATCATGTTTTTATTTTTTATTTGTTTAATCAGTTTCCTCTTTAGAATTTTTCAATAATTCTTTCATTATAGTTGTCATTTCTTTTTTAGCTGGGACATTATTTCTGATCTGATTTCCTGCATACCCCTCTGCAGTTGTTTGCTTACTGAAGTTGCTATTATTTTAGAGAATTCAGGTGTGTAACTTCCAATTTTTTTTCTATGCTGACATGTTCTGTTTGGGAATGGGGCTTGAGACTGCATTTTATTCTTCTGTTTTGCTATTTTCTATTTTGGGGAGAACTCTTTATTTTTATTTCTGTGACACTTTTTTGTGAGAGTTCAATAGTAGGTAGCAGTATTACTGCAATCAGAACCTCTTTGTAAAGCATCTGTTCTTTAGGTATCTTTCCTGGAAATATATTCTTTTTTGGGGGGAGAAGCATCCCAATATTTTGCCTTGTCTATTGATTGAGAATGATTTAATAGTTTCTGTTTGTCACTGTCCTCTGTCATTCAATATAGGGCTTTGAAGAGGTTGTTAGTCACCTCCTGGTATTATCCAAGGGAGAACATATGCTTAAGGTAGATATGGTATCCTATTAATAGTAGTACAATTAGCAATACTCATCATTTCAAGTGAAATTTATAAAATGACAAACTTCCATAACTAATGATTTTGTATTTTATACCAAGGGAGCAAACACTATTGCTTATAACAAAGACAATCAAAAAAGATAATAAATTGGGAATTTGTATGTAAACTGGTTCCCCTGAGTTCTGTCTGGGAATGTCTCCTTCATGTACCTGAAGACTTCCTGGCAGACGAGCTCACCTGCATCGCCCTCACAGGCCTGGGACTCCATCTGGTTGTCTGGGACACCATCTGGGTGCTCCTGGGCCTAGCAGTATGCCTCAGCTCACTGTGTCCAGCCATAGGCTTCACACCCTCCTCCTGGGTCCATTCTGCTAAATTTCGTAGGCAGGCAGGGCCTCAGCACAGGACTTGGTTCCTCCTAGGTCCACACAGCCAAACTCTACCTGCAGGGTCTTACCATAGGGCTTCTCCTCCCAGCTCTGCTCAGATAAACTCTACTTGTTTCCAAGACTGAGCTATTATAAGTTGTGCTGCTATAAACATGGATGAACCAGATTTCTGTCGTACAATGTTTTAAATTCTTCTGGGAAGATACTCAACAGGGAAATAACAGGGGATCTCCAAGCCTAGCTTTTTGGGGGACCCTCACACTGATTTCCACAGTAGTTGCACTGGTCTACAATCCCACCAATAGTGTAAACAGGTTCCTTTCTCCCCATAGCCACACCAGTATTTATTTATTTATTTATTTATTTATTTATTTGTCTTTTTGAGACAGGGTCTCGCTATGCAGTTGAGGCTGGCCTTGACCTCACTTTTGTAGTCCAGACTGGTCTCGAACTCACATCAATCCTCCTGCCTCAGCCTCCCGAGTGCTGGGATTACAGGCATGAGCCACCATGCCTGGCTTCACACCAGTATTTGTTATTGGTTGAATTCTTGATGATAATCATTCTTTCTAGAGTGAAATGGAATCTCAGTTTTAATTTGCATCTCTCAAATGATTGGTGATGTTGTTGATTTGAAACTTGGCCTTGTGCCTGTCAGACAGCTGTTTGTGTGCCATGAAGCTATGTTTCCGGACCTATCTTTCCATATTTTAATATTCTTTTCACTATCTTTTTGTAGAGTACTCTAATTTTCAATTTAAAGGACATTGATACCCTTTGTTAGATTGATTCCTAGGTATTTCAGTTTTTGATGCTTTTGGGAAGGATGATGTTTCCCTAATTTATCTCTTATGTACAGAAATGCTACTGATTTTTGAGTGTTTACTTTGCATCCAGCTATAGTACTGAATTTGCTTGTCAAATTTTCCATTTTTTCGTGAAGTTTTTTGGGTCTTCTATGTAAAATATCATATCATCTGCAACTAATGATAATTTAACTTTTTCCTTTCCTAGTATTATTCCTTTTATTTCTTTCTATTGCTTAATTACTCTGGCTAAAGTTTCTAGGACTATGTTAAATAAGGTTAAAGAGATTGAACATCCTTGGCTTGTTCGTGATTTTAAAGTGAAAGTTTTCAATATTTGTCCATTTAGTATGATGCTGACTGTTGGTTTGTCATAGATGGCTTTTTTCAGTTGAGATAACAATCATTTATTCCAATTTTTATAGGGTTTTAAAAATCGAGGATGGGTGCTGGACCCTTTCAAAAACTTTCTGCAGCTCTCAAGATGATCATATGATTTTTGTCCTTTGCTCTGTGGCTATAGTACATTGCATTTATCAGTTTACATATGTTGAATTGTCCTTGTGTCCCTGGGATGAATCCCACTTGATCATGGTGTATAATCTTTTTTTTTTTTTTTGAGACAGGGTCTCACTGTACAGTTCAGGCTGGCTTGCAGCTCACTTTTGTAGCTCAGGCTGGTCTCAAACTCGCAACGATCCTCCTGCCTCAGCCTCCCAAGTGCTGGGATTACAGGCGTGAGCCACCACGCCTGGCTCATGGTGTATAATATTGATGATTTGTTACATTCTATTTTCCAGTATCTTACTGAGGATTTTTGCACCTGTCTTCATTAAGAAGATTGGCCTACGGTTGTCTTTCTTAATTGGGTCCTTCTCCAGTTTTGATATCAGGGCAATTCTTTCATTCCTGTTTCCAGGAATTAAATTTGGAGTATTACTTTCCTTTCAATTTTGTTAAAGAGTTTGAGAAGTGATGGTTTTAGGTCTTCTCTAAATTCCTTATAGAATTCAGCAGTGAATCTGTCAGGGTCTTGGATTTTGTTTGTTGGTAGGTTTTTAATTGTTTCTTTGATTTCATTTATTGATATTGGTTTATTTAGGATTCAGGCTTTGTAATTCATATGTATCTAAGATTTTGTCCATTTCCTCTTTTACTAGAATACAAGCTTTCAAAGTAATGTAGATGATATTCTGAGTTTCTCCAGAGTCTGTTTTGATGTCACCTTTTTCATTCCTAATTGCATGGATTTGAGTCTTTCCTATTTTTTGATAAGGCTGGAAGATGACTTTTGATTTTGTTTGATTTTTTAAAGAATCAACTATTCAATTTTTTGATTCCTTTTATTGTTTTCTTGGTCTTCAATGCATTAATTTCTGCTCAAATCTTTATAATTTCTTCCCTTGTATGAGGTTTTGGCTTACCCTACTCTTCTTTTTTCTAGATGCTTGAGGTTCGCAATTAAGTTGTTTATTTGTGTTCACTCTGTTTTTCTGATATAGGTTCTCATTGCTATAAATTTCCTTCTTAGGACTGCTATCACTGTGTCCCATAAGTTCTGGTATGTTGTACTGTCATCATTCAATTGCTTTATAATTTTAAAATCATTGTGTTGCATGAAACACAGAGCTAGATTGGTGAGATGAGCTGTAGGAGGCTTAGATTCAATAGCCTCCAACATTACAAGCTTCACTGGTGGCCCACTGCAATTGCAGAACATTTGACTGTGTATGTATCTGCTTCCTCTTAATCCAAAGAGAAGTATATTTTCTTTTCCTTTTTTTTTTCTAAGCAACATCAATAAGGAGGTGGGTCATGCCCACACACTGTACTCTGTAGAAGGATTGTGAGGGCAATATGCGATATGTCAACTTTCAAAAAGAAAAGAAAGGGGAAAAGAAAAAAAAAAGTAATGTTGATTTAAAAGTGTTCATGTTTAATTGTTTGATCAATCTTATATACCTATATGTATTAATCTAAACTGATCTGATGATGAAAATATGTAATATAACCATTGTTAAATTTAAACAATAAAAATATTAAATTATAAAAAAATAAAATCATTGTGTAAAATTCAAATATACTTAGGAAATTAATTGAAGACATATATATATATTTTTTTCTATTACACCTCAATACTGTATTTTGTGAAGAATTGCTATGTGTTGTTATCATATACAAATATACATCAAAGAAAGAGGTTTTTAGTATACTTCTTTTAAGTGTTAAATGGGAGTTTGCATTTCACAATATTTATTTTTTTATCATTAGGAACACTATGTGATTCACTGCATATACCATATGAAATATGTTTAATTTTCAGTAAGTAGCTCTGACATTAGAGTACACCCATGTGGAAAGCCTGGTAATGGATGTATTTGAGTTTTCAAGCTGTTTTTCCTACTTATTGTGTCTAAGGATGCTGATATGAAATATCTTACTATTTTTTAGAAAGCTTTATAGTATGCTTTGCAGAACAATCACCACTATCTTTTTAAAAATTATCATTATGTATGTAGATACAGAGTCCCACTAGGCAGTTCAGACACATAGTGATTCTCCTGTTTTTGGCTTCTCCAGCATTGTGATTAGAGGGGGCACCATCACGCCTGATCTGGGTCAGTACTCCTGAGGGTGGGGCCAATGTGGCATGTGGTGCTGGGATTGAACCCTGGTCCCTGCACCTGCCTAAACAGGTGCTTAGTTTGCTGAGCTAACTCCCTGGCCCTATTCTCCATTATTTTAGGAAGAGCTAATTAGCATGTGAAGGAATATAAAGTTTTAACACAGACTAGCTTTGCTTTTAACAAGGTGAACAACAATAACCCTGAACATTAGATTCTCTTCCTAATGTTTTTGTAAATTGTCACCATTTTAGCAAAATTATGAGATCTTGAACTATTTCATGGCTGCTAATGCTGTGTAGGGTCCCTGAGGACTCTATGTATCCTGTTCCTAGAAGCAGAAGAGAATATGAAGTCATCTGTAATGAACATTCTGATCTCAGATTGTTTAGAAGTGTTTGCTGGCAAAATCTACAGAAACGAAATTGTTTATTCAGGATTCCAATTTTGTGGAAAATTCTTGCTTGTATGAAATTTACTCACAGATATCAAACTGATACTAATATCAATTTTTGTGCAATATAAACATGCAGAGTTTTATATAATGTAATTTTCGGGTCTAAAAAACCTCTCCTTTTAAGGAGAGTTTATAAACATTCTCAAGTAAAATATCATGCTTTTACTAACTTTCACAAATATACCTGACGTTTTCTTCCAGGAAAAATTAAGACACACAGGCAAGTATAAACAAAACCTGAGAGAGTTAGGAAGCAGGAAATGATTTTTCAGTTCTCATTGTCTTAGCAACTTAATTTTTGTGATGCCAAAAACTCTTGAATTTGGCTCTTCACAAGAGTGTGACATTCATGTAGAAAGCATGAGAAAAATAAAATAGGAGGATGTTGAGCATGTGGCATCTGTTGCCTGCCACCAGAAGTTCAACCATCTGCCCAATCTACCTGAGTATTGAAATCCCCAAAGAAAATCTGTTTCAACACTGTGTCCAACAATGCTGTATTATTACACAGAGGAGAGTAGAGCAAGAACAGCTTTTACAGTACATCTTTCTTCACTATGGCCAGCGGGTCCCTCCCAGCAACTAACCAGGGTCCTCATATACTATTTTGTTTCTAGGAATAGGATACACATGTGTGGGTGCATTCTGGGACCCTACACAGTATTATCAGCACATGAAACAGTCTGAGGTCTCACAATTTTGCTAAAATGACGATAATTTACAAAAACATTAGGAAGAGAATCTAGTTTTCAGTGTTATTATTATTAGCCTTGTTAAACAGCAAAGCTAGTCTATAAGAAGGGTGTTGCATTCATATACTCTTCTTGTGCTGCAAAATGAAAAACCCTGTTGCCTTCCTGTAAGGGACAGATACACCAGTGGGGTTTGCCAATTGTCATATAATACAAATTTTTAAGTAGAATGAAAAAGTACACATTGAGTGTGAGGAGAAGAAAGATATTCCTATGTGGGCAAGATGCCCAGCAAAACCTATGAGGACTCTGTCTTAGTAAGGCAGGCTTCTGGGCCCAAGGCCCATTCTTATACAGCCAACTGGGCTCACGGAGGACTAGTGCAGACGACTGTCTCTTCCAATAAAGAAGGTAGGTGAAAAATCTACTATATGACTCAACATTTATTTCATATTCATGAGGGTGAAATATAATTAATACTCACTTAATTACCTTCAGCACAGCTTGCTCAACTCTTCATATTTCTATGGCTTTCTGGGATGCAGATTACAAAAGTTTGACAATGCATAAAAATGGGACTATCAGATTTCTTTTTTTTCCAATAAATGTTTGTTCATTTTAAACATTAGTACATTGATAGTAACACCAACTGTGTGGTTCTAAACAAGTTTATTATATTGCCCATTTCATTACAGAGGTCATAATATGAACGTGGGCATCTAGAATCAACATATTTTCTTGGATATATTATTTTTATTTTTTATTTTATTTTATTTTATTTTTTTCACATTTGCACAGTTATATTTTATATGCTGTCAGTAAGGACAATTTTGGAAATATACACTTGCACAATTAATGAAAATTTCTTTGTGTAGTACTCCCAGAAATGAATTTCTTGGGTCAGCAAGAATGCATGTTTAACCATGTCTTTCCATGTCAGCTCTGCTGTCATCAAATTCTCGCTGGCAGCTCACTCACTTACCAGCACGGCAATGTCATCCTCACAGCAAAATTTTTCACTTCTTCTGAATGGCTGCTGTGTGATGATACCTTGTTTTTTTATTGTTTAAATTTAACAATGGTTATATTACATATTTTCATCATCAGATCAGTTTAGATTAATACATATAGGTATATAAGATTGATTAAACAATTAAACATTAACCTTTCTAAATCCACATTACTTTTTTTTTCTTTTCCCCCTTCTTTTCTTTGAAAGTTGACATATTGCATATTGTCCTCACAATCATTCTATAGAGTGCAGTGTGTGGGCATGACCCACCTCCTTATTGATGTTGCATAGAAAAAAGAAAGAAAGAAAGAAAGAAAAAAAGGAAAGAATATACTTCTCTTTGGACTAAGAGGAAGCAGATACATACACAGTCAAAGGTTTTGCAATTGCAGTGTGCCACCAGTGAAGCTTGTGATGTTGGAGGCTATTGAATCTAAGCTTCCTAAAGCTCATCTCACCAATCTAGCTCTGCGTTCCACGCATTGTAATTAAGGATTTTTTTTTCTTGCTGGGTGGTCAAGGGCAAGTCAAAGCAAGACTTGTATAACTAAACATTCATTTTTTTTTTTTGTATCTTCCAGGGTCAAATCCCCTCAGGATTAAATTTGAGACCATAGACAGTACTTTGTAGAACTGTTGTTAGTGTCAGCCTTCGGGACGAGTCACAGCCATTGCTTGGCCATTTTGCTTTCTGTGAAAGCCTGAGACAATGTTTTTCTCTGGGTGACTCTCCTTAGATGCACTGCAGTTCATTCATCCCTTTCCTCTGTGGTCCCATAATCTCCTTGACCAGGAAATTTGGGACACCTCTGAGTTATAGGATATTACAGCACAGGTTCTCTTATATCCTGGGTCTTTATTGACCTTGAAGGGCTAGGGCCAAAATATTGGCTATCCTTATAGCCCTTCTTTTTCTCCAATTGTCGGTCTGTTAACTTACATTCTCAACCCTCCAGCAGAAAAGCTTTG